>VYZW01039336.1:0-22165 GCA_013401315.1 Balaeniceps rex | reverse complement strand
GTGGTTTATTTGTCCTATTGCTAACCCTTATTGTCAAGAGTTCATTAAAGCTGAAAATGTATCCTTCCAAACATGGAAATCATGCCCAAGTGATACTAATAGAACTGAGCATAAACTGTAGCAGGCTAGATGTAAAACAAAGATTAGGTAGGAAGAGGAAATTTAAAGAAAAAAACACTAAAGGTATAAAGACAAATACTATAATAAAATATTATTTCACACATCAGAGAGAGAAAGCTTACAGGTCAACGACCAGTACCTAAGAAGTGCTGTAGATTATGTGGATTGATAGATTAAGTAGGCAAGTAGTAGACTCAGCGGGTTAGCTAGACTACTGATCTATGAAAGCAGTAAAGGTAGTCAAAGAGATTACAGAAATTCTGCAGTGGAATTGACATTATTGCTTTAATTTTCAGAATGAAGGATGGTGGAAGAAGGTAAGCTAGCTCAAGGGGGAGAAGAGGAAAGCACTGTTCTGGAGACTGTTATTAAAAAAAAAACCCACATACAAAACCAACCAACCAAACAAATCCCAAACAACAAGAGAGTACTAGAACATCTTAATACATTGAACAGTGATAGATAGTTGTATAGTATTCATCAGTCACTTATTTAATGAGAGAAACAGTTGAAAATACTCATCCAATATATAAAGGAAGGATTTACTAGAAGACTCACTATTTAAGGCATGGTAATAAAAATCTATGGGGGGCAGACTCTGAAGACAGGAACATGTAAAGTCAGAAACAGACTGCAGATATCTTACTTGACAGTTACAGTATGTCTCAGTGGCTGCAGCATGACTTACAAACAAATATCACAGTATTATCAACTCAGGCACCTCAAAATCTTAAGAATGGAAGCTATGGAATTGTAAAGAGCAATAAGACTTTTTATCCTTTTCCCTGGTACTTAGAAAGAATAGATACACTGGGGACATATCTTCAAGTTCTCCCCCGAAATCATGAAAGCTAGAAACTTGTGCAGCTGTTTTAAACCAAAGCTGAAATTACACGTTATCACTGAGAGTTCTCTAAATGGAGAGCAGTAAGAAAAGCACTGAATACCACAAGAATTGACAACCTAGCATCAAGCCAGTATTACAGGGTCATCAAATAAGAGAATCAACATTTAGGATAACTAGACAAATTTTCAAAAGCATCTATGTGTTATAAATGTAAGTGATTTATGCATCAGTGAAACTTAGGCTCCAAAGTTGCACAGTAGCTTCTGAAAACATACTCACTGACTTCGTAACTGAAGTACCATATGCTATTAGTCATTTCTCATGAGAAGAAAAGCCCGAGAGACCAACCTGACAAAACTCACTTAGTGTACTGATTAGGAATATAGAGACCAGTTCCTATCAGTAATACAGCATTTTACACTGCCAACACTTCTGTGTATTGTGATGGCTTTTTCAACAGAGGCAGGTGAGCTCAGCTTACAGTTTTACATACCTGTACTTGTACTTACCTCAGTCTCTACATGATTCAAGCAACATCTATCTGCTTCTATGAAAACACAAGTTATTCCTGGCTGATATTTCTTTGATAATCTTACAAACAGAAATACAAACCTACAGGACATAGAAACCACTTATGGCTGTTAATAAGAGAAGCATTTACTAAACAAAATTTCAAATGTTCTGCAAGACAAAAGTGTAATTAAGTGTCGTGACATAAGTATTTGAGAACTATGGCTGTCCTTGCTTTCAGTTCAGCTTGCTACAGAAAAGGCCTGTATCATTATTATTGTATCATTTAAAATAGATATCTAAACATACATAATTTCTTAGGTCACCAAAACCAACCTAAAAATATTCAGCATTAGCTAACACATACCATACACAGATTAGCAAAAATACAGATGAAATTACTATTGACATACTGCCTGCCTCTGAAAACAAGGAAGCTGGTAGAATCAGGGCCCCCCTTGTCCCCTCTGAGAGTGAAGATCATTTGAAAGCTCCAGAGCAGTTCCTAGGGAATCACAGTCACAAATTTCCACAGGCAGAGGGAAGACCATATGAGCATGTAACATTTATCTTCCTGCCACAGAACCTCAAAGAGAAACACAGGAAACCTAAAACATAAAGATGAGGCCAAACCACCTTCAGATCCATCTAGCCTCTATATCAGCCCCAGGCAAATCAAACTTGTTGATTCACAGGAAGGGAATGGTGGGTCCCTCTAGCTGCTCAAGAAAATGAAAACCCAGAGTTTCCACACCCACTCTCAATGCTCTGTAGAGTTCAGGAACCTTGTGAGGTTCCCTCTCTGCCTGTCCCCATTATCCTGGAAGGCTATCAAGCTACAAAAATCAGAATTTAGAAGGAGAAAAAGAAAACAGACTACCTCAAAGTTCCCATCCCTGTGAAAGCTAAAAAATGCTGGCATTGGATCAAGTCAGCCACGTCACTTGAGCATGTATGGACAAAGGGTTCAGATGTGGTCCATCACCAACAGTGTTTATAAAGTGCATTCTATTTAATGCATAAAACCTCCCTGGTCCCTTGCTAAAACACAACTTTAGAAAGTCCTCCTCCATCTCAATGTCGCCAATGATTGTTTCATGGATTTTTCAAAAATTATTCATGCCTCACTTTCCTTCTCAACTTTCACTCCCTACCAGAATCTCGGGTCTCTGCAAGAATTCTGTGTTCTCTAAAATCATAAATATGGCTTCAGCAGTTTTCCCAATGATTGTCCAACCTGCCTCTCAGTCCCATGGAAACTCTTTGCAAAGATGTTGCTTTTCCCTTGTCTGGAACAAATTCTTTCACAGATGGACCATCCAATGTCTAAGAATAACTCTTTTAACTATCAATAGAGACAAAGAGATTCAGTTGCACTGTTCCCGTGGGATTCCTTTAAGTTTGGACACATCTGTTAAGATGCATACATCAGAGCTTGAATGAAGCTTTTGTCTGATTGTATCTCTGAGAACTCGTGAAAGTTTCTGCCAAAATGATCTTATCTCTTGGCACTTGCAAAACATATATAGTTATAGATGCTTTCTGAAGGGCTCCTGAAGTAAGTGGCCTATGCAGACCAAATCAGTTTTAACACAGCCAAGTTCTGATGACTTCCTTCCCTTTCAGCAAAATCTTTAGAAGCTTTACCTGAGGCAGTTCAGCCTTCAAACTAAGACCCTACCAACTTTATGCATTCTCTACCCATAAGCAAGAAAGTATGTGGAAAACTGCAAATAACACCAATCTTGTATGTTTTCCTTTGCTTCTTTGTAACCTTTCCAGAACCTCTGCCTCTATGCTTGTCCTTGTAGCTTTTTGTACAAACACCGTTCTTCTGGGTAAGCAGCTACACCTGTTTGTGACAACTGAGTAGCTACAGGTATAACTCATTTGGAGCTCTATTAGCTCACTCTATGACTGAATTCCAAATTAATTCAGTGGTGCTTTTTATCTGCCAAGCCCTACATGAAAACAGTTACCTCAGGAAGCACCTCTTCCTCTAACCTGTTTCTCCACTGGCATTGTGTGAGCTAGCATTTCCCAAGACTGAAAGAGATGGGAACTGGACACAATGCATCCTAGGTTCTGGATTTTGCTTCAAGGATTCATCTGCACTGGAAATATAACTTTCAAATCCAGAAATCTAGGAACCAGTTCTACAAGGGTCAGAAGTAATGCAATTTCATTGGGAATAAGCGGCACCAGAAACAGCATGCAGAATGTACTATACTATAGAATTAAGCCCTAAATTAAGTTGTGCGTCACATATGACTTTACCCAGATTTTTTGCTAAGCACTCACTTCAGTAAGACTGGCGTTCAGGCTATTGCTTAGGCTTTCTTCACCTCTGCCTTTTACAGCTGAGGAGCAGATGGCTATCACAGTTTTTATTTCCTATGCTTGGAAAAAGTATTTTGATCTGAATCATTCCAAAAGCACCCTGATTTTTTAAAGTAGATTGGCTTCTGAATATTTCTCATAATAAATATGTGGTGGTGTTTTCTGCCAAGCACTAGTGGCATGCAAAATGGTCAGTGAAGATTTCAAAGTGATTTGAATAGGTGGCCCATAAAATCCAAGTCTTTTTTCCAGATACATGAATGAGGGCTTATGAAACCATCTGTACATCAGTGCATTTTTCCAAGAATTTATATACCCTACTATGCTGACTCTTTCTGGGTGTTTCTGATATTTTCAATGAAAATTGCTCTCAAACTTCCTGTCTAATCTAGTTTTTAAGTATTTTTAAATTATTTACCATCCACTAGAACCCCCCCCAACCAGAATGAAGAATGTCCTTTGAAAATTAAATATAATCTGCCTAGTTGTGGGGGTAGAGGCAGCATGGTGGTCTGGGCAAGGGAGGAGAAGCAATGTTGTAGTGTCTAGAAGGTAGAGAGAAGGACAGGAAGTGTTCCTGGCCCAAAGAAGTAAAGCATCGCCACAGGTCCAAAAGTTGAGATAAAAAAGATGTCGCAATGTAGCTCTGAGAGGAGGGGAAGAGAAGGACAAAGGGAGGGATTCTAGGGTGATGGGAAAGAATCAGTCCAAAAGGCAGGGGAGGCAGGAGGTAAGGAGAAGGCGTTTGTAATGGCAGGGAAGCCCATTTTTAAATGTTGGGAGCCACAAATACTAATCTCTTGGGCCAATGAATGTATTCCAGCACTAAGGATTGAGGCAATATTAAAAAAAATACCACATAACATGGGAGATAGCTATAGTAAATATGCAGTAAAAATCTAATCATGCCTCATTTTTAGTTCATGTGAGAAATTGGCATTGCTATTTTGCAAGGGCATGCCAAACACTAATTACATGCATACCGCCCCAAACAAATACAGCCTGATAAAGGTTATAACCCATCATAAATAATGGGAGTTTTTCCATTGGTTTCAAAGCACATGGAATCAACTAACAGAGGTCAACACCACAAGATGTCTTACCATTTCTTGAATTTTTGCTGGACTCTAACTGTATTTTGGGAACTAAATTTCAACAATTCTTGAGATAGGACAATGTTAATGCTGAAATTATTATTAAACTTCTTTTCTGAAAAAAAAACAACCCTTCAGTGTGAAAGGAGCATCTAACCGGGGTTTGCGGTTTATTCATATTGGTATCGTGAATTTAGTAGGAATGGAAGGTGATTTGGGGACATTAAAAACTTTGGGGTCTGAAAGACTCTGTCCACAGAACAGGTAGAGCATGAATAGCTGCAGGCTCCACCTCCCCCTACTGCCCTCTGCCAATATTCCTCACCCCTGAACTTGGCCACCTCAGAAAGCAAAAGCAGGAGTTCATTCTCCAAGGTCCTTACAGTCCCTGCTGGCCTCTGTCCTAAGGTTGCATTCATGGGTTTCCATTTGTACTGTCAAAACCCATCAGTGTGAGGTTTCAAATCCCATTTACTAATGAACTCTTTCATCTTTGTGAATGGGATAAAGAGATTCTTTGTTTGAAAATAAGGATTATTTTTTCTTGTTGTTCTGCTCATTTTTTGCATCTTTTCACAAGCTTTTTGTTTTCAGAAAACATTACAAGACAAAACTGTACCCCAGTTTTAACAAAGAGCCTGACATCTCCAATTTGAAGAGAATTCTTGTATATACTAAATTACATGCTGCCTGCTGCTCAATTGTTTCACATTTCTCTCTTCTCCCCAAATCACCAGGTGAGATTTAGGAAAGTCTCCCCAATGTTTACCATCTCTATTAAAATCAAGGTCTCTAGAAGAAGCTCATAACGAATAAAGTCAGAAGCCAACAGGAATGAATTGCAGCTAAAGTGATTTTGATAGTGATGATCCCTATAACCCGGCTGCTTCCAAGCTTGGCCCTGAGGCAGGATTTTTAAATTAAAAAAAGAAAAGGATATACATACTTTTTAATCTGATTTTTTATTGTTATGCCCTGATTTTTTTTTTATAGGCCTTTGCAAAGCCTGGTTGGCTTCTGAGCTCTTGAAACCTGGTGTCATCATCTTTCTTTCTCCTTTTTTCCCCCCTTGTAAATTTTACAACATCCTAAAACCACCGCAGAAGAGGTAAACTGTATTTTCTAAGACTAGTTAATGATGAGGTTCACATCACCCTGCACATTCTTGCCCAAGAGACTTCCAGGCAGGGACCACGGTGAAATGACAATGTTTTGAAGAGCTGACAGGGTAAGTCCTGACTTTCCAAAATTCAGTTTTAATCATTCCCTCCCTTATTTTTGTATTTTTTGGCAAAATGGAAAAGAACATTTTTAAAAGGCCAATTAACCCATGCTGAGTAATGTGAAAGTGAATGCACTCAAAACAAGGGCCTTAAACTGGTACAACCACACAGGTCTACAAAGATTTTCCAGACTCTCACAGACTGATCGTCTCCATGAAACACTCCCCCCTTTCTTCATGGAAATCCTTTACAATCCTGAGTGTCAGAGCCAGATGCTTATTTTCTCCCATTGCAATACAGCACAGGCTGAAAATCCCCATCAGTAGATATGCGTGGGTAACGAGAAGCATGTGACTACCTGGAGAGGAATAACTACAGCTCTAGTTGGAAAGAGACACGCTTGAGGGGTCTTCCCTTTTTACTTCGTAAGAAGCAGCAACCTGACCCAACAACATGCTCTCAGCTTCCTCTGGCTGATTGCATTATCACGACCTTAACAGAAAACGCTGTTTCAGTGGTAATTCCCAAAGAAGGGAAAAGGTAAGCCCTGAGGAAGTTGTGCTCGTGCCATTATGGAAAGAGCATCCAACTGGAAAACTTGGTCCGCAGTAAGGAGCACGTTTTCAAGAACCCCGGCGCAACCCAGCAGCGTGTTGGTGTACTCACAATCAGATGACCCTGTGTGTGCGTGCAGGTTTGTTGGTGAATGTGGTGAGTGGATGAGGGCCGGGCTCAGAGACGGAACAGCTTCAAGGTTCAGGCAGGGAAGGCCCGGCTTNCAAGCATGAAGCTCCTCATTCTGCCCCTACTGATGACATATAAAATGAAACTCGTCCCAGTGGCTTAGACAGTCGGAGCTCCATTTGACAAATATTAACCAAGGCTGTAGCATTCTGAATAGAGAGTTATACAGAAATGTAATAGAATTGTCTGAAAAGCAAACAAATATGCAAGTTTCCAGTTCAAAATGAATCAGCGCAGAGACTCGTTTTGTAGGAAAAAACATGGAAGTAATTTTGAGATGCAGAGGTCATCTAAGTAAAGCATGAAGATTTGGAGCCTGAAACAACAGGCTATGAGCATAGTGCATGCAAGCTCTCAACGCCTGCCTCCATCCAGGACCTCCAAACACTTTGTAAACACAAGGAATTAAGCCTCAGAGGAACATTAAGCGGGTAGTTAATCACCACCTTCATTTCACAGATGGAGAAACTGAGGCACAAAAGAAGTGGAGGGCTTTGAATCATGCAGCGAGCACTCTGTATGGGGAGCCAAGCACCCACATCTCACCGTTTCCCCTCCATTTTACAGGTGAAGGAGCTCTCTCCTCTACTCCCCGAGGCAGGTAGCTGCCCAGCCAGCTCGGGCTGCAGCCTCCAGCTGGGGACACCGCTGCCCTGACCCAGCACACAGAGATGGCACCCAGGTAAACATCCGGCAGCTCCTGTTGTGTGCCAGAGGGGCCACGGCCACGCTTGCAGGAGAGCAGAAGGAGCCGGGGAGGCCGAAGCCGTCCAAATAAAATGCCGTCATCTCCTGCTGGCACCCGAGGTGCGAGCAGTGGCGGGTCACCCTGGGAGCAGGCCATTCCCGAGGAGACACCTTGTGCTGCCGGATGACCATGGTTTCGGGGCAGCGTCTGGCCCAAGCAAGGGTCATCCCAGAGCATGGAGGTGCCGCTGAAGCCAAGGCAGCCCTGCCCTGCATCCGCCCGGGCCGCACACGCGTGGTCCTGGTTCCCCATCTGCTGGCAAAGCCCCTCTCCACGGGGACGGACTCTCCTCCTGAACGGCCAAGGCAGGAGACACTTTTTCCCACAAGCCCTGCTCTCCCGCATCCCACCTAGGGACGGCATGTGGCTGACGCACCAAAACATAATTTTTGAGGACTGGACTGGTCTCTCAATTTTTAAACAACTCGATCCAACGGCAAGAAGAGCCCCCTTCCCGCGGGTGTGTGGGGGACAAGGAGGAGCAGAAGGGGAGAGCTGAACCCCCGGCCCGGCCCAGCCCGTTACATAATGGCATTATGTAAGGGCGGCACGCCCGGCCGCGGGCAGGGCCGGCACCCGACGCCATTTCCCGGCGGCCGCCGTCGGGGGGCAGCAGCCGCCTGGGCCCGGCCCGACCCGGCCCGGCCACCCACTCATCCACCCCGGGCAGCGGCCCTGCCCGCCCGCCGCGCCCCGCTGAGGTGCCTCCTCGGCCGGAACGTGAAAGCTCCGGGAGAGGAGGGAAGAAAAACTGTCATTATAATAATAATAAAAAAAGAGTTAAACGGGCCCAAAAAGAAATAAAACAAATCCTCTCCGCCGCACGAGCCCACCCATGAGGTGCTGGGCCCAGTCGGCCACTAGCACCTGCCTTGGGCTGCCTGGCGCAGAAGGGATGCCCTTGGCCGGCCAAAACGCAGAAAAAGGCGCTCGGTCCCAGGTGGACAGGGTTTTGGGGTGCTGCAGGGGAGCTGAGCTCTGCAGGGGAACCATCACCAACCAAGGGTCACGCTGATAACCCTGCAGCTGCTGGCAGCTCTGATGCGTTTTGGATTACTGGGGCTAAAAACCCCCACACCACAGGATGGGCAGATGGTACTGCTGCTGTATCCTCCATATATATAATCAATATGCTCAAAATATACCAGGCTAAAGTCTAATCTGATCTAAATCAATAGGAGATGACTAAATGGACCTTACTTAAAGTTGTAGAGGTATAGCAAAGGTCTGAACTGATTTACTCCACTTTAAATGGAAGGAAAATCAAACCATTTAAAAGCATTTTTTTTTCCTGAAGAGTAAACAGAACATCTCATCACTCCAAGCTCGGGCATCCTTCTGTCTGTTCCCTGTTCTGTCACCAGGATCCATCTCTTGCTACGTGGATGAGGACGCATGAGACACAGAGCTTGTACATGGGCATACATATTTTAAAGTATATGGACTGTGTATGTTTTGTTTGTAACAGTCTGCATTGATCCTTGGCATACGAACTCTGGCACACCTTCACACGCCTCATTTCCAGATCCCATGACTTCCACATGTGCAGCCAGCACACACTGGGGGCTGCGGGGAATCTGTGTACAAACGAGTGGTTTTTTACAGCATTGCTACCCAAGAAGCTTTCAGATAGCATGGCTTTTTGTCCAGGCAGCAAAGGATGTATGTAGGTTAGACTACAGGGCTAGACTCTGGTTGTGCGGGGTAATGAAGTCCCTTGTGCCTGGAAGCTGAACTGCCATATTTAAGGTCTGTTTTCAGCTCAGAGTTAACCCAAGTTACATTCTCGGCATACAGCCTCTGACTCCAGCTCTATCCACACACAAAGCCACCTCCCCTGGGCAGGACACTGCTGTTATTTGCAGGGTAGGGGCTCAGTCTGAGTAAACACAACTTGCCGGCTGCTAGCATAGCCATAGTTGTTTTGTTAGACCAAGCACTGACTGATGCTTGTGTGGCTGATCCTGCGTGTGCTGCCCAGGCCTTCAAAACTCGTTAGAGGGACAGGTTAAAAAGTACTTGAGCAACAGGTAGTGACACCAGTGAGGCTGTGCACAGCACCCCCTGCTTCTTGCTTTCCAAACCCATTTGTTTTCTACTTTGCTCTTCAGGCTGACACTATGTTATCAAGATGCTCTTGCATCATCACTTTTCTACATCAGAGTCCTGCAGCTTGGTGACTTGCACTTACTAGGACGGGAAGAGAAGCAACGGTGCTGACTGGCACTAGAGGCGATACCTCTCCACAGCGGTTCTCTGTTTCTCCTACACTGTTTAGACATGCCCTTCATCTCAGTACCACCTGAAAGGAATGCAGGCTTCCACATGAGGAAGGCTGAGTAAGGGAAACAGCCAAGTCAGCTAAGCATCTAAAGAAAACTTTTCAGAAAAGAAAAATCCTGGGGACACTGTGATCAAAACTACCTGTGAAGAAACCCAAACAAGGTTCTCCAGCCTGCACCGCCTTTGTTGCCAGCAAAGGACAATGGGCAAAGCCAGAAAAATCATCCTATTGCTGTAAGTATACTGCTATCCTTTTGTTCTACCTTATCGCCCATATAAAAAGCTCCTACTGCTGTGATCTTCACCTATATATTCTAATTAAATATTCTTGCATTCACTTACATAGTCTACTTTTATTGCTATCTTACTGCTATAGTCTTCACAGGGAGAGTTGTTAAGCACTGGATCAGGCTGACAAGCCAGGTTGTGGCATCTCCATCCTTGGAGATTTTAAAAACTTAATTGAACAAGGCCCTGAGTAACCTAATCCAACTTGGAAGTCAGCCCTGCTCTGAGCAGGGAATTGGACTAGAGACCTCCAGAGGACCCTCCCAACCTAATTTTTTTTCTGATTGTACACTTCTTCTATGAACACTTCCATCAGCAAGCTCTCTAATGTATCTCCGTGTTCCAGAAGGTAAAATGGCACACTAACTGTGGAAGAGTATGACTTAGCTATGTCAAAAACCCTGAAAGCACAGGGGTAGGAGTGAGAATGAAACAAGTAATAAATATTGTTTGTGGAACCTTCCCAAATTATACCTATGTATGTACCATCCCTGGACTTCATTAATGGACAGTCCTGTGTCATTATTTCAGTTGTGAGGGTCAGTCTACCTTGCTACTTTAGTTCATGTGATCATGTTCTTCTCTACAGACTAACCCTGGAAACATGAAGTTTGCTATTTACCTGTTGCTAAGGGCAATAAAAGTTGCAACTTATTTGCATTAGACTTGGGAATGTGCTCTTGGAGCAAGGGGCTCCAGTCTCACCTCCAGTTGTCTCTGAGCTCCTTCTCCACGTACGCCTGTGGTGCGTTACAAGTCCTTCCAAATACTTCACTCATTCTTAAAATTATCAGAGGGCCATTATCATCTTTGCTTCTTGTGAAGGACAGCAGAAGGCCAATATAGCAAAGAGATGGCACTTCGGTATAGGGACCTAATGCACAGACTCCCAGAAGTTAGAGACAGAGAAGATGCCGACCTTTCTAAGCTAATCTAAGTCTTGAGGATCACTGCAGAATTCATATTTACTACTGATTTATAAGACATTTATCCACCCTGTTTCTAAACATCCTACCTACCCCATCTTTTAAATTTTCTATCCTATGTCCAGGTACTTTTCTTTTGTATGTATTCACTTTCAGCATTCCCTTATATTTACTGTGTTACTTCTCATTATGTTCATTTACACCACTTGAAAGATATTCTCTCCTTTCTTGATTGTATGCTCTCCAGTACCTAATACCAGGCTAACTGCATCCACTGTCATCCCTGAACTGAACTGTGCATATCAGCACTTTCCAGCTCCTGTGTACAACAAGACCTACAATCACTGCCATCTTTTTATTTCTGTTTTCTGAAACTCCTCTGTCACTATCTTCATTGCAGGGAGGCATTCCTTCCTTTCCATGTACCTTAACGCTACACTATCATACAAAAAAGTCTCAGATGGTGGACAACTCACAATGCTGCAGCTACTGCAATGATCTAGGCACTGGCTGCAAAACAGAATAGCTCCTTTCTGTTTAATTTGAAGGCAGAACAGAGAATATTTTGGATGTCCTAACCTCAGAGCTATCTAGAAACTAATTACTATTAAAACCCCTGCTACACTTCCCCCTTCTTGCTGCCACTCATGCATTCACCCTTCTCTTCCCCAACCCTCCACATGCTCTCCACACATGATTTCTTTGCATGTTATCTCCCTTGCAACCATTACTTGAGTTTGGAATGAATTTCCCCTCAATGAATTAACATGGTCTTACAGCTGGGCCACCAAATCAAGTCTCTATCAAAACCAGGCAATGTATGTTGTTGTACTTCCCACACAGCAGCTATAACTAATGCTTGAACCTTTCCTTACACAGGGAACAGCTCTCCGTCCTGCAGAGACACCAGGTTAGCGATGAACAAATTAGCTCAGGTATAGGAACCAGCGTAGCTGCGCAGAACCCACAGTAGCATCCTGGCTCTCAGGGGAAGCTGTGATAATGTGACTGTATGAGAATAATACTACATAATGAACAATAATGAGGCAGTTTTCAGCCTCTGAATACAGGGAGGGCTGGGTCACCAACCAGACCTTTGTTCATTGCATACTAAACAGCACGGAGAGAACACGCCATGGGGTTGCTGATGTTGTTAGAAGTGCTGCTGCTGGCTGAGTCTTCCCACCCATGTTCCAGGCATTATTTCTCCTCCTCACAGATATGGCATCACCTTCTAGTGAGTGCCCTCAGGTCAGAGATGCCTGTAGTACCCAAGCACTGCACTTAACTCACTGGTGTACAGTTCATCTGTAACCTTAGTAATTCACAGAGACTATATATAATTAAAAAAACACCCTGGCTTTTCAGATCCTAAAAATGAAGAGTGTGAAAATAGTTCACGTTTGATTTTAAGTGATATTTTTCCCGAGTGTTCTGCTGCACATTCTTCCTCTGCCTGTGTGCGACTAACACAGCTCCCGGTATCAGTGCTTATCACTGCCAGTGTTGTGTCTCTTCCAGACATGACATTGACAATACATATTTAGAAACTGACAAAGTGAAAGAGATAGAGAGATGAGTACAATCATTGAATAAAAAAAAAAAAAAAAGCCCAAAAGAACAGCAAAAAGCACTGAAATCTGCCCAGAGACCTCACCTCAAAATTCAGGGCACACTGAACACTGGAGCTGAGGATAAAGATTCCTGAGACAAGCTCGCTTTAAACCACCTGAGCCATCCCAGTTTTCCTGCCAGAAGTGTTGCTTCAGTAGTTAAAAGTCCTGCACAGGCTGACTGCCTGAATATTCACACAGCTTCTCTGATGATTTTGCAGCCACATTGATCTTCATGCTGTTACAGCTACATGACTGGCAGTTTGTTTAAAATCTCTGATTGCAAGTTTGTGTCATACAATGGAAAACACAAACTCCTGAAAACATCGCCATAAAATGTAATACGAAAGAGAAATCCCAGCAGAACACTGCAGAGCAAGAATGGGAGGCGCAGAGAACTGACAAGAGAGGCCCAACGTTCTAGTGCAATAAAAGCCTGGAGAATTTAATCAACACAGAAAAGTAAAATAACCTCCAAAATCCCTTACAGGAGACTGATTAACATAATTAAGTTAAACTCAGAGATTAAGTTAAACTAAGACTGAAATTTGCTGGGCCTATTTCAGACCTGAAGTGGGGCTTATATGACCCCAAATTTGTCCTTTTTTTCCATCTAAACCACAAGTCTCATGAAAGTTAGGCCCTGCCTACAAAACTTGCCTGACTCACAACCTCAGAGCATCTCGGCTACACCAACACTGCGACGATACTGGCAAGCACTGAGAATTGATCATAACGTATTAAAACTATGAGCTCTACAAGGGAAAAAAGTGCACCTAACACAACTGATAATTTCAGAGCATAATAAAACCGCAACACAAAGTCAGAATTCTCTCAGGCAACTTTACCTATGTAATCCAGCCAAATCTACCAAATTGTAATGGCCTTAAATCATAAATGACTCAAGGCCCAGAAAGAACAGTGTAAACCTTTAAGGAGTTGCAGTAAATTCTATCTGTATTGCATGAAACACCAACAAGAGGAAAGGTGTCTCACTAAAAAGTAGTAAGAATAAAAAAGAAGATAAACACTCCGAAGACAAACATGGATGAACGAGCTAGAACAGCACAAACTAGAGCAGTAAGCAGGGAGAACCTGCCAAACTAAAAGATACAAGTAGATCAAACCAGCCATTGCTGAACTATGCTGTTAGGCTACGACTTAAATATTTAACAGTTTTTTATTGACATATTTTTTGCCCACATATTTCCTTGCAAATTTCAAAAGCAAAACTTAGCTTACCTTCATCAGTAATGCTCACAGGTGCTGCAGTTTGTTTTTGTTTTTTAAAGATGGCTTTTTTTCCTGAAACAAGAAGTCTTTTATAAGAGATAAAATATACTTACAGTGGTTTCCAAATGGTATCACTCTTCAGGTAAATTACTCCAAGCCTTGGACCTAGTGCAGACGTTCATTGGGGCAGGGAACAGAGAGAGGCTGTGTCTGTACCAGAAAGAACCAAAAGGAAAGGTCAGGAGGAAATAATAATTATTTACTGAGAGCAAGAAAACTTGCTGCAACGCTAACTGGCATTCTCCTCTGTCATTACAGCTGGCTGCAGCCTGGTAGGGCCGAATTCTTCCCGCTTCAGTCCCTCCAGCCCCGGTTGCAAACGACAACAGAGTCAGTCCTCGGTTACCCCAGTCTGCCCATGCAACCTATTCTGGTGAAGTGAGGAGGAGAGGGAGGATTAGCCAGCAAAGCACTATCAGTAGGATTCATTCTGAGAAGTTGCTCACCCTAATGGCATGAGCACGGAGCAGTGATGGAGAGCTAGCACAAACTTGGCACTCAAGTGCATCTCATCAGAACAACAAGGCTAGTCCTGTTCAGAGCAGCAACAAACACTTCCTCAGGACTGAAAGGCAGGAAAAGGAAGGCAAAATCCTCCTTTGCTTCTTTTACTGTCTTTACATCACAAAAATGATGGCTCATATCAAAGTAGAAACCCCACTTATCTCCCATCAGCCACCAGGTCTACTGCGGTGAGACCAGTGAAATAACTTATTGTCAGCCTTTCAGGAAAGATTCAGCTCGGCAGCAGTTTTATGTCTGAAATCTCCTGAGCTAAAGAGGGAGTTGGACTCAATGGACTAATACAGAAAAGGATCCAAAGAAAAACCTCAGCTCCAATATTTATTACAGGGTGATTTCACCACCCAGACCTAAGTTTTTGAGAGTATTTACATTTTTGGGGGACTTGAATCCCTCTCTAGACTAACAGAACTCCTCCTTTGCTAACTTCTTATGAACTTTGGGTGGCTCGTTGTGGATGTTGGAAGTATGTCTGAAGTTAACATCCAGGGACAGAATTAAATCCTGCTCACTTCACTTATGCAAAGAACTCCTGGGACATCAGCATATTCGGTCCTACCTACAGTGAAGCCAATGGTGCTATTTCCATGAATAAATGATTTTGCCTATTCTGATCAGACGAGAAAAGAAAATATTTGCTTTATCAAAGAAATCAAAAGGTGAACAAAAAATGGTAAGAGATGTAATTGTTATTTCACAGGTAGTTAATGTCACTGTGCAAGTTGGAATTTATGTCTGTAAATGCAACACCATAAAAAAACCCCACTGTTTGTGCAGCAGGAACACTGGAATGAACGCCAGCAGACACAATGAAGGATTTTAGATGACACTGTAATAATGTACTTCACAAAATATACATTTGGTTTTATGTTCAATTTATACATTTTGCAATGACGACGTTTATTGGTGACTGGAATATATGCTACATATTGATTTCAACAGGCTACATGAAATTTGGCAGCTACACTTCACATGGGCTCAAGCAGACATTTTCTCTGATTCCAGTTTTTGTGGGTTCTCCCCTCCTGAAGTCTGCTTTGAATTGCAGATTGAGTAAATTTACACACACACAAAAAAATCCTCAACTGAGCCTGAACCTCTGAGTTTCACCAGGGCTTGGGAGAAGAACCATATGCCAGCATCAGGTTAACTCAAAAGAATTACATAAAACAGTGACGCTTTGACCACTACCAAGGGTTGAATTTCAAATAACGTCCAAGGATTCTGTAGATTTAAGTCCTTGCTAACACTCAGCATGGTTTACTTTCAAGCTCTCCTTCCCACTTCCATATACACTCCACCTGTTTTGTTAATGATGACCTTGCTTCTTATATCCACTTTGCACACATCAGTCTGTCTTTTATCTGGCTATTGCTCACATTTTTAAGGCATAAATCCCACGTGCCTTAAAGAGTGCCCAGTACTTCAGTTAACATGCATTTTTAACTTGTACTAGAAGCAGAAAAATCACAGGATCAGGTCTTTAGTCTTTACTTCGGCAGAACTCCTGCTAAATTCACTCCTAATTTCACACAAGAGAAGCCTGAGAACTGAATGTACTAATCCTGCATACTTTGTCACCTCTCTTTTTGTGTCATTATTGCTCTTCCAATCTCTGGGATCCCAATCCAAGTGGCTCTCTAATGTAGCACTGCCTAGCACTCAATCTGGCTTCACATCGAGGGTCAGGCAGACAAGTTGTTAAGAGATGTGCTGTTCAAAATCTTCTACAAAATCTGGGCACTAAAATCTCCGTGAAAAGTCAACACTTAAAATGTCTTCATTTTTCTCCATCATTTTTGCTATGGCCTGGGAAGATACATGTCTTTTCCTCCAGTATGATGAGCATAAAGCACTGAGATCATCAGCAGTTGATAGGTACATTTTAAGTACATAAAATCAACAAAGCTGATGGTGCTTCAGAAGACATGGGGAGTGCAACAGAGAAGGAAACACCCCCAAATTTTTATAAAAGTCTCAATCTAGCTAGGGAAAAATTAGAGGAAAAGTGTTTTTGACCATGAGAAGATCGGGAAAAAGGAGAGGCAAGCAGGACAACAGAGGAATGGAATGTGTGACACTGGGTTAAGTGACTTCTCCCCTCTCTACCTGGACTCCTCTATCCAGAAAAGGAAAGCATTAACATTTCTGCTCCATGAGGTACTGTGTGCTTAATTAAGATTTTGGAGGATAAGTTTTCTGCATGAATGCATTCCAGAAATGCAGACTCTTATTACTTAAATATTTCCACTAATGATAGTAACTTGGGCATTTTATATGCTCACTTTTATTCCACCTTGCTCTTCCCAAGCTTTATCCGGTAATTTAGAGGGTGTGAGAAACATTAATTGTATTACTGTTTTTATTAAGGAAGGTCTGTTTAATGATAGCAGTGATGTAGTACAGATTGTGATTTAAGATGTGCACTTTACGCCAATTCTATACTGGCTTCAGTGGAGTTGCAGTGGGCATAAAGTCAGGAGAAAATGTGGTACTTTACATAATAATACTGATGATTAATGGGCTCCTGGACCATAACTCCATATTCTGAGGCACTGATCCTCCTTCTCCTCCCTCCTGAAATTTGTGTCTTGACCCTTTCATCTCTTGTTAGCTACCTTCCCAGAGCTGTTCATTAATCAGCACCATTGATCTGATGTGGTCTGTCATATCATATTACTTAAAACACACATAAGCAAGCATTGGCCTGACTCTGCTCTTTACATAACACACCATCACAATATTTCCTTTACAGATTACTTAAATATTATAAACATCAATTTCCTGCTGGTGCTTGGTCCTGAAATTTGCTTTTTCTAGGTTGGTTCACCACAGGACACTTCTATCTCTCCCCCTGGCTGTACTACTTTCTGCTCAGAGACACCATCAAACACCTTCAGTATTCCCTGTTTGTTAGAGGCACTCATATGTCTGACCTGCAAGAGACAATCAGCAGAACAGCTCTTTCTCTTTGCTTGAGACCTGGTACCACAGTGTTCTGTTACTTTCTTTTAGTGAGTCTTGATGAAGGGGACTCAATTTTTTAGTTAATTGCTATTTATTTTATCCCTGCAATACTCTTTTCCCTGATATCTTCAGAAGTCTGCTTCCTTCTGCCTTTCGTGTGATCCCTAGTAATGAAAAAATTAAAAGATGAGCTTCTTGTGAGCTTATTTCTGATTATTCTTATTTGCTGTGCTTGCACAGTGCTGTCTATCGTGAGGCAATGGAAAATAAGAACTTGCTAGTGCCGCAGAAGTTAGCATGTCTGATCTTAATCCATATATTGTACAGGTCTCTTGAGTAAGGTGGGGTCAGTTTTAATTGACGCTTTCACAATCATGATATATTTTCAGACTGAGCTGTCTATGCTAAATGTAATTCTCTTTTGGTCATTTTTTCTCTCTGGGAGTAGCATTTTGGGTGAAATTCTTAAAGCAGCAACAAGAAGGAGAAGATGAGAACAGCAGCATTAGCCATCAACAAACGTGACTGAAGAGTCAACTTGCTGCATGAAGTGCGTTATTCCAGATGTATTTTACTGTTTCTTTTTCAAAAGAAGGTACATCCTCCAACTAGAGCAAACTGAGGTATTTATGTCACACGAACAAGGTTAGGCCGTTAGCTACCTATTATAGGTAGATATCCAACCACAGTGTCTTAAACAGAGATCAAGATGAGCCGTGATATAAAAAACACCTTTCCAACAGAGGCCAGACCTTGTGCCATAGAAAACATAAAAACTTAGCAGCACAGGACATGCTATCAGAAGGCCATAGCATGAATTTTTCACAATAGTCAAGGCTTCATCTAGGACAGAAAGCTGCTCATTTCTGTATTCTACTGGGAACACTATATGTCCACTATCAGTAATTGGGCCTGAAATTCAGAAATTAATTTGTTAATGGATGAGACATTTGCAGAAAGACTGTTTAAAGAGGCTGGACTGCTCTAGCCTGGTAAAGGCCAATTTCCCACAAGGACATCTTTGCAAAAGTACTAGAGAAAAAATCTCTCCCTGAAGTCCCAGGGGTACTTACTGAAATCTGGAATAACAGTGTAGTTTGTAGTAAAGTCTACAACATGTTCCCACTTTTTGTCTAACAAACCCTCTATTACTTGTCTGTATCTGTTTCTTTTTCCCTTTGTTCACTGCCTTTTATCTGATACTATAGAATTTCACTTCCCTTGAGCTGCAATTCTTAAGTTTGAATTTGGCACTTGGAATAGGCATTTTCTAGGTCTCACTTTTGCCTATTGATTCTTCTGATACTTTTTTTATTTGCAAGCAGTATTCTCAATGCAACAGCTAACCATACCTAAGAGCTAAGGTCCAAAAGGATAACTCTTCTACTACTGATCTTCCTTTCAACTCCCCATGCCAAATGGCCCCTCCTGCCCTGGGCAGTGGTACAAGGCCTCAACCCTGAACTTTTGGAAAAGTTCTCTCTCATTTAAGATATAAATTGGGATGCTGCCTATCTTCCATTAATGAAGATCTCATCATGCTTCATGTGTTGGGTGTATAAACCCCACACTTGCAGAGAAATGGGTTAGACAGTGCCCAAGCAGAGTATAGGTTGCTCTCTTGGCTGCACCTCGCTGTGGGCAGAGCAGGGTAAAGCAATTTTAGGCAATGTTAAGCATCTATTTGGACTTTGCACATCTTACTGGAAATGGTGAAGATAAATGGTATCTGGAAGAGGCAACTAACTGTCAGTAGTTGGTAGGCTTAATCAGAGCAGAAGCAGATCACCGAAAGCCCTGATGTAACATTCAGCCAGACATTTAAATGAATACAAAAACCTATGATACCAGACTGAACCATGACAGTGTGTCAGATCATCAGTTATCTTTTCACAAGTGGTAAAGAGAAGAAACAGTATTGTACATATAGATAGATATATACATATATGGTAACCATACATACATACGTATGTCTGTACAGTTATATACACAATTATTTTAAAATTATCTTATTCTGGAAAATATTGCTGGGTATAACAACACAGAATTCTCTATATTCCTACTATGGAGCCTTCACAATTGTATATCAATGTTGAACGAAACCACGTACTTTTCAAAGCAATTCATTAAAGTGGGTGTCCTGGTTTTGGCTGGGATAGAGTTAATTTTCTTCCTAGTGGCTGGTATAGTGCTGTGTTTTGGCTGTAGTATGAGAATAATGTTGATAACACACTGACATTTTAGTTGTTGCTAAGTAGTGCTTACACCAGTCAAGGACTTTTCAGCTTCTCATGTTCTGCCAGCAAGAAGCTGGGAGGGGGCACAGCCAGGACAGCTGACCCAAACTGACCAAAGGGATATTCCATACCATATGATGTCATGCTCAGTATATAAACTAGGGGAAAGCTGGCCAGGGGGCTGCTCGGGAGCTGGCTAGGCATCGGTCGGCAGGTGGTGAGCAATTGCATTGTGCATCACTTATTTTGTATATTATTTTATCATTATTATTGTTGTTGTTGTTATTATTATTATTTTCCCATCCTTTTCTGTCCTATTAAACTGCCTTTAATCTCAAACCATGAACCTTACTTCCCCCTTCCCCCCATCCTGATTCTCTCCCCCATCCCACTGGCGGGGGGAAGTGAGCAAACAGCTGCGTGGTGTTCAGCTGCCTGCCGGGTTAAACCATGACAGTCCTTTTGGCACCCAGCGTGGGGCCCGATGGGTTGAGATAATGGCTAATCTGACCAGTGCATGTTAGAACAAGTTTGATATAAACATTCATTATATTAGTTTGATAGTTGCTGGTCACAATGTTGACTAATTTGCTCTCAGAGTTGTTGTGTTTGTTGTCAGGGTTGTGTTATGTAACATCCTACTTGCCGTATACGTTCCCTGCTGTGCTGTTTATCACCCTGCTGTGCTGTTTATCACCGCTGGGAGCTGGGTCAAGGTTGTCATTTTGCTGTACTTTGTAACACTGCCTTATGATATGATAAAAAGGCTGGTCGTGAGGCTAATCTGGTATTTGTAGTCAGCATTGCTGTCATCTCCATACTTCAGGAACCATCTCTTGGAAACTACTAATAATTACACTTTTTACCTTTTCTCCTCAGACAGCCAGTTTACAGGGGAGACACCTTCCTTCACCTTCCCCTTTTCCTCCAGGCTAGTTACAATAGCTCTTGAGAATTCTGAATATCATTGGATGTTCAAACCGGCATGTTCTTGTTGCTCCTCCTGAATGTGTTTCAGGTCTTGTTTAACTTAAACAACTGTTTAAGAATACCACCCAGAGATCTACCCTGAGGCTGGATAGTTATGAGTGGCAAGGTGTGTGGGACAGAATGGGTAAGTACCTAGGACAGTGGGCACCTCAAATGTTTTGGAACTTCACCCCTGAACAAGTGCAGAATCATGAAAAACTAGTAAAATATTTGGAAAAATATTTGGAAAATATTTGGAAAATGCTGTCACCCTGGCAATTCCAGAAAGACAAAAATCACTGCAACGTGCTGGGGCTTGGCCCATGCCTACTGAGCCTTGTTCAACACTATTCAGTACCCTCAAGGGGAAGAGAAGGTCTCTGGATCTGATGACAAGGCAACAGGCACTGCAGCTACTCCAACCCCTGCAACAGGCACTGCAGCTATCCAACCCCTGAAAGAGGCACTGCGGCTACTCCAACCTCCATGACAGGCACTGCGGCTACTCAAACCCCAGTGCCAGTCACTGCAGCTGAACCAGAGAACCAACCTGTGCCGGTATCAGTCGCCCCTATACACAAGAAGAAATCTTGTAAGGAAAAGTCAGCTCGTTTAGTAAGGGACGATGAAAAAGCAGGGCCATCACGAGAAGAGGAAGAGGAAGAACTCAGAAACGAGATGGTAACCACACGATCCCTATCCCTCAGTGAGCTGCAAGACATGCGAAAAGATTTCAGCTGTCTTCCAGGTGAGCGCATTGTCACCTGGCTGCTTTGACGCTGGGATAATCAGGCCAGTAGCCTGGAATTAGGGGGTAGGGGAGCCAAACAGCTGGGATCCCTTTCTAGGGAAGGGGGCATTGACAAAGTAATTGGAAAAGGGGCACAAGCCCTCAGCCTCTGGAGGTGACTCCTGTCAGGTGTGAAGGAAAGGTATCCCTTCAAGGAAGATGTTAAATATCACCCAGGCAAGTGGACCACCATGGAGAGAGGTATCCAGTACCTGAGGGAATTAGCCATGCTGGAGGTGATTTATAGTGACCTGGACAACAAGCAGTTATCCAAAGATCCAGATGACGTCCAGTGCACACGACCCATGTGGTGGAAGTTTGTATGGAGCACACCAGCATTGTATGCCAACTCATGGGCTGTACTGACCTGTAAAGATGGAGAGGAACCAATGGCGGATGAATTGGCTGGACAACTCTGGCAATACAAAGAAAGTCTCTCTTCTTCCCTCATCTCGGCTGTGGAGAAGCTGTCCCAGGAGGTCCAGCAACTCGAAGAGGATATGCCCTACTCCCCACCTGTATGGACCAGTATCTCAGCTATTAGGAGCAAGTGTTCCTCTGCTGAAGAGAGAGGATACATTGGGTACACACCACGGGCCACCCTGTGGTTTCACCTGCGTGGCCATGGAGAGGACATGAGGAAGTGGGATG
>VYZW01039335.1:14818-24928 GCA_013401315.1 Balaeniceps rex | reverse complement strand
ACTTTCTACTGTTCCAGGCCTGCCTGTACGTCAGAGATGTCCTAGTTCCTGATTCGCTAAGCTGTATGACAATATCTTCAGAAAGATGAGAGCCACAAGACATGTAATTGACTGGGCTAGTAATAGTTCACAAGGGGAGCTCCCTGCAGCTGTTGTGGGGGAAGTGCTGGGGCGGGTGGGTATAGAAATGGAGCACAGGACCCCTCAGTGCCTTTGGACTCAGTTCCTGATGTCTACCTTCATCTGCCAGAGAGGGATTTTGATTATTCAGCCACTGCTGGTGATGAAACTGGGTGTCAGAGCTGTATTTGGACCATATGGGAGCTACAAGCAAGGGGGTAGCTACCCAATGGCCATGCCTGCTGTATGCCATGGGCTTTAAGGGCTTTGGATGAAGCCTCATGTTTTGGAGGCATCACTTCTGATTAATGCCTTCCCTTCATAGGCAGTGACATTCAGTCAGAGCTGTTACAGTATGTGTGTGCTGTCTGGTGCAAATTTTCACAGGGGAGTCTCAGGGTATTGGTTCACCCTTGGAGCCAGTTCCTGACCTATCCTTTGCCAGGGACATGTTTCAGTTTCCCTTTCTTGCAGTGCTGGGAGAAGGTACCTATTGAAGACCTGTTAGTCTGGCCTGGGTACACTGCTTACAGGTTCTTGGAAATGACAGGTTTACAGTAGGTTTGCTATTGTTATGGGGTGGCAGCATCTCCTCTTCTATCGTGAGTATGACATCTCATAGTAACAAGAGAAGAAGTGAATGTGATGAGATTTCATCTGCCCGCCTGGCACAGGTATGGCTTGTGTACAAACTGTGTAAAAAATACACTAAACTGAAACAGAATATTTCACTGAGAGGGAGCCTGATTTACTTGCATGGATTATTGCCTGTTTCATCAGGTAAAGACAAGAAAGTCCAAGTGAATTAATTCACTACTGTTTCACTACAACGGGCACACTAGCAACTCAGAGATGAAGAACTGTTATCATCAGAAAATAGAGAAGAAACAGTAGGAAATAGTGGGACACGTTATTATAAGCAACATTAAAGAATAAGAAAAAGTAGTTTAACCCTTTCTCAGCAAAATTCTTAATTGTGTGCATCACTGTATGTGTGTGAATAGTCCTGTTGACATCAGTGAAGTCAATCCTGGTCTCTCTTTCACTGTTTTGCTGAATGGGATCCCAAAAGGACAGCATGCAACGAAGCATGGCTCATAATATTTTGGAGGGAAGATAACAGTGCCTCTAAACCTTACAATAATTAACATTAACAATAGATTTCTCTTTCCATAGGAAAGATTATTCCTAATCCAGCAAGCAATAAAAAACATCATTATTTTGCTGTCACCTTTCTACTAGGTCCTTTTCCTTCTGGTTGACAACTGAGATAACAGACAAGGAGACTATCCGCCTGATATACAGTTTTCTTTCCTTTAGAATGATCTGTGACAATTTCTATTCATGACAGGTGGGTTGGGTTAAAGCAGCCTTTGCTTCTCAAATTCAGCTACAGAACAGGCATGCTTCTATTCCCTTGACCTGCTTTATTTTAGAGAACACTTGTGAGACTTAGGAGAAAACGAAAATTCAGCTCACCTCCCAGACTAAAAAGGACACACAAGCGGAACTCATACTGGAAAGAAACTGCTGAGAAGCAGCAGGCTGAAAAGCAAACAAACAAACAAAAACCTTAAGTCAAAGAAGCAGCAGCCTCAGCAGGGCACTAAGACTGGAGGTTTTGCTTGCTTGCTTGAAGTAGTCAAGTCTTAGAGCAGTTCTCGCTGTCCCAATTAAATTGCAGACAGCTGGTTACTTCGCTGAGGAGAGGAGGAATTTGCTGTGAAAGAAGGAGAGAAGCAGAATTTGAAGCATGAAATGTGCTTGTGCTTGTTCAGGGGTCACCTGTGTGGTGGGCAGCAGACACAGGAAAAATTCCACAGGGAATTTACTCTCTTTTGACACAGGCGATTCAATACTGATGCTTCTGAAAACTTAAGGGATATGGGAGAAAATATCACTGGAAGGGGTTGTTAAAGAGGTTGGAGTCTTATGGGATCCTAACTATATTTTGTCAAAATTTACACTTTCTTAGAGCTGGTTGAGGTCAGCACATTCCTCCTCTGTGTTGGGAAGGACTGCCTGGACTCCACAATGTAGAATAATGCTTGCTAGAACCAAGGGACCACAGGCATAACTAAAGCTAGCCTTTTGCTTCAGTGTGTGCTCTGCTGGGCCCTGGCCTCTGCTGTTTTGAGTCCTAGGATGAGTTCATTTCTCATGGAGCTGCTAATGGCAAATGTCTAGTATAAAATGACCCAGAGTTTCACAATCTTCCTTATATTTTAATCTGTCTCAGATTTAAGGACCGAGAGTGAGGTTTGATTTCATTCTTCTGCGTGGGGTTTTGATTCATGGCCCAAACTCATTCTGACTAACAGTCCCCGTAGTGGAAGACTATAGCCCCTAACACCTGTGGAGTCAGTGAGAAGAAACCAAAAGCCATTTTTCCATCTAACATCTGTATTTCTTTCTAGAGAGTACTGTCTTTTCCTAACAGGTTTTAGACCTACACAGATTTTGTTTTCATTCAGTACCTGCTCCACTGAGTATATTATTTTGAGATTTACTGACAGAGCAGATGACAGAAGTTTTTGCACTAGTGACTGTATACCAGGTATTCTGTGAAAAAGATTATCGTGGGAGATTTACCAATTTTCACAGAGGCCTAAAGAAGTCAGTCTTCTAACTCTAAAAGTTCATCTATAGAGCTTAGAGTTAAATACAGTGGATGACCACCTAAAGGGCTGCATGGGGGCATCTCAGTATGGAGGGTGATGGTGAAAGTGAAAATTATTAGCTTAGAGTCTTAAGTAGGTTTCAAAAGCACAAGCTAACGGGACTGTACTTCTTAATTAGACACAGACCACTTTTGAGAATGGGTTCCTAATTTTGTGAAGTTTGAGTTCAGAAGATTTGAAGTAGATGCTTAAACCTATCTTGCCCACTTTCTCATCAGACTGCCTGAATAACTAGGCTATCATGCATGCTGTGGGCAATCTCTCCTCATCTCTTCTCTTGCATATGTTTCACTTTACTTCAGTAATTAAAAATTCATTGGACAAGAAAGAGGTTAGGGGAGTCAAGCATGAGAGAGGAAAGCCAGGTTACTGCTCCAGTGGTTATTTAATTAGTTAAACAAAGTTGGACTGTTTCAGAGGACACAGCTGAGGAGATCTAATAAGCTTGTTGACTCAGATACTCTGCTAGAGGGACAGAAAAACTTGTGTTGCAGTCTCTTGTCCATATTAAGCAGCCTGAGGACAGAGAGTGGGCCCTTTGCAAATTAATATCCTAACCACTGTTATTTATGGAGACATAACTTGTGAGAAAAGGATTTCACTGGATTTGTCAAATCAAATCTACTTGGATAGTTCGTTGGGAAGTGAAAGATGTGTCAAATGCAGTTGCCAATAACTACATTCTGCATTCTCTTGGTAGGCTGAGATCCTCATGTGGCTGAAAATGGAGCCTATCAGCAGCATTTCACTTCAAATGTTAATTTGTAAATCATATTGAAATTCAACACAGGTGTTGTTTGGCATGTGTTGATAAAATGCCTTGGGAAGACTGTATAGGAGTAATCTGATGAGGATTGTATTAGAAAGCGAAGAAAAGGACATCTTGTTGCTCTTTATAGCACATAATACTGTTTTTTTATGGATTTAAAACCTCCTAATGGCTTTTTCCTCTAAGGGATTCATCACCTGTTCAATCATTTACACTCTGGTTAACAGTGCTGTGGTATCATCTAAATGCTATAAAAATTGCTCTAGTTTGGTAAAGTCTCTCACACTTTGATTTATCCTTGCAAGTCTCTTCTCACAGATATTTTTCAGGCCTACCAAGAAGGCATGTAGAGAGGTTCCCAGAGTTGTTTCTAAGCACTAAATCACAAGCACTGGATATTCTGAGGGAACAGGCAAATATCTGTCACATTTAGACTGTGGGATCTGTGTGTTCATGAAAGTGAACGACATACAGAAGTGAGAAATGAGATTTTCTGCTGATGCAAAGATGAGGCATGGGACCATAAGAGGAAATAGGACTGTCGTTACTGCAGGGATAGTAACCTCATGAAAGCTTAGTCATATTTTACCCGCTGCAAGAGACAAAGTAGTTTAAAGTAGGAGGTGGCCCAGTGCTGCAGAAATATCTTAGACTCCCATCAGCCAAAACATTGTATTTTTTTAGCCATCAGCAGTTTTATTATGAGAATTTTTCTGATTTCTCTGCTGTTAAATATCTACCAGATTCAGGAGGATGCTGGAAAGTGAATGACCAAAGTGATGAGAGAGTAAAGCAGTGAAGAAGGGCTGAACAATAGTAATGGTTTTGTGAGCTTTTCCCTTCTAGATCATTGATTCTATTGTAACTTGGAAGAGACAAAAATTTGTTACTGAACATTTAGTTGCTTTGGATAGATGTCTTGAGCATTTTCGGTCTATTTCCTATCTATTAGAAAAGAGATACCCTTTTGTCAAAACCAACATTGCAGCTTGCACCATCTGCAGAAACTCTGATGTATCAGAATCAGATTCCCAGTCTTGGAGATGAGGCTTTTAGGAGACTGGGAAAGCAGCATTCAAAAAGCCTTGGGGCATCTATTCTGTTAAAATGGGCAGTCTAATTCTCTTCTTTACCTAGGAATGGTTGCTAAAAAAAATCAAATGCATCTTTGAAAAACGATGTAAACCAAATCAGGGTTATATGTATTAAAATGATCATGAAGATCTGAGGAGCGGTTTGAATTATTCAGCTATTTTGTTCACACATTTCCATTTCTTAATGTGCTTGCTTAAGAATAATATTTCTTTTTTTTTAATGAGACCACTGGGGACAAAAGGTGGTTGACACAGGGGAGTACATTCTGTGGCAGTGTAAATTCCTCATATATAACGTAGAGGGTGAGTCCTTGAGGTAAGGACCAAACTGTGTAGTGATAAACATGAACACTCATACTGTGTGGCTGAAATGGGATGATTTCAGTGATACTTCTACCAGCCATCTCAGAGCATTAGACAAGCAGACAAGCACTTTTTGACTGAACTAACTCTGGACAAGGAGTTTTCATTCCAGGTTTGCATCTCCACTTCCACCACCATGCATGAATGCATTAATATGTATAGCCTGTGAGATCAGCGTTGGATATGTCTGATCCCATTGCATCCTGCTGTTTGACAGCACAAACCTGTGCCCTCTGCCCTTGGCTGCATCCAGCCACTGTGAGCTGCTGACAGCTCCTTGGGTGCTGTGTGGGCTCTGTGGAGCAGCTGGGGAGACAGCTGAAACAGAGGGAGCCCGAGCGAATCAATGCAATGGCCAGGCATTGAGAAAACAGTATCACAAATTATTGAGCTTTTCACATTTCCAGAAAGGTTGCTAAAGATTTTAATGGTCATCTCCCCACCACCGTTGCTTCTGTCTGCTGATTCATTCAGGCCTCTCTGCCCTTGACTTGGAAATCCATCTGCTTGTTAAATTCATTGTTTTTCCCTACTTCACTGGTCACCCAGATGGCTTACCTCTTATGTTTCTTGTTCTTTGTGAAATGCCCATTTGTTTCCTTTTTCCCCATATTTCACATTTTTCAGGTTCAGGTATATATTTTGTTCTCAGTCTTTCTTAAAATAATGTATATCTCTATTGAGTCATCATCATCATCAAGATCATTATTATTGCTATTATTATTGTTGTGGGTCAGCTAATTTTGTCCAATTTTGATAAGAAATAGGAACAAGGCTTGTGCTTTTTCAGTCCCCGTTGTTTTGTTTGAAGGAAAAACCTATAGCTGGTATTTATTATTTCCCTATATAGCAGATGCAACTGTTAGATATTTTACTTCTCTTCTCTCTTTTTTCCCCCAGGTGAAAACTTAGCAAAGTCAGCATCTGTGAACTGTACTTCAGTCTTTGAAGGGCCTTCAGGACCAGGCACCCTGAGGAAAAAGAAATCCTGCAGTTTAGGCCTATTATAAAAATCCTTCATCTCCACGCAATGCTCCCTTCCTGACTCCAGAGGAAGGGAGCTGCTTATTATTGCTCTTGGCTAAAAGGACTTCAAGGACCACATGTATTCTTCATAATTTTAGGAAGTTGACTGCAACAACTGTGTCAGAGGTGAAGTCTAACTGGGATCCTTTTTGCAGTCCTCAGGAGGAGAGGGGTCAGCTGGGGGGATCCTGGATGACATTGGGCTGAGCATCTTGTCAGCTTGCAGCCCTCGCCAGACCCAGCCACACGCTAGTATCAGAGGTAGCACGTGGTTAGTTTGAGATGGTGTTTTTAAGAGAAACTGTGGTACATTGCAGAGTTAGGGAGCTCTGCTATACTGTGGAGGAATCATATTAAATATGGTCTTAATTTGATTTTGAGCTGACTCTAGAGATATTTTCTGTATCTCAGCAAAAGTCCTAATTACAGATTTTACAGAGTCTCTTTCTTGTCAAGCCTGTGCCATCACTTACAAAAAGGGGCCAAATTTTTAGCCGGATACTCAACAGAGCCTCGCTCCAGATCTGGCTGAAGGTCTTCCTCTGAACCTGGGAATACCCAAGTCTAGTAGACCACACGCCTGAAAATGCTCTGGTGGGATAGTCTGTTGGAAGCATTGCAGGTAGAGGAAAGCCAGAATTTTCTGCCAGTGCAAAGCACAAAAAAAGCCCCCCAAAATTCTTGTTCCAAACCTTAGCTTAATTTTGATTTTACTTTTGGTTTTGCATTGTTAAACAAAGACGTTTTGCAGCCAGCACCATGATTACTTTGTGAGGTTTCTCTCCTAGCACTCTTTGTTCAGGTACTCAGTCTTCAGCTGTATTACGAAAACTCAGTTTCCTAAGGAAAAACAAGAAAGGATAAACCTGCTACTGAGAAGACAGGAGCTCCCCAGGGATTTAGCTTCAGGGACAATGAGAAATAGATGCTGGGAAAACTCTGAAAGGTACCCAATTAACTGGTCTGTAAGAAATCCTCTTCTCTTGCCTTTGAAGGAGAAGCAGTTGCATCTGTGGCAAGAGATCTATTTCCTCTTAATGCAGGTGTGGCTTTTAAATTCTCCTCCTATGATTCATATCCCTTTACCCAGGCTTCTGGGTAACAGTACTGGAGAAGACTTTGCACATCCTGTAAGCCTGAAAAAAAAAAAAAAAAGCCATTTACAGATGTGCTGGTTTTGGGTGGGGTAGAGTTAATTTTCTTCGTAGCAGTTAGTATGGGGCTATGTTTTGGATTTGTGCTGGGAACTGTTGATAATACAGGGATATTTTCTTTATTGCTGAGCAGTGCTTACACAGAGTCCAGGCCTTTTCTGTTCCTCACCCCATCCCACCAGTAGGCTGGGGGCGCACAAGAAGTTGCGAGGGGACACAGCTGGGACAGCTGACCCCAACTGACCAAAGGGATATCCCATACCATATGATGTCATGCTCAGCATATAAAGCTGGGGGAAAAAGGATGGATGTTTGGAGCAGTGGTGTTTGTCTTCCCAAGTAACCGTGATGCGTAATGAAGCCCTGCTTTCCTGGAGGTGGCTGAACACCTGCCTGCCGATGGGAAGTAGTGAATGAATTCCTTGTTTTGCTTTGCTTGCATGTGCAGCTTTTACTTTACCTATTAAAGTGTCTTTATCTCAACCCACGAGTTTTCTCACTTCCAATTCTCTCCCCCATCCCCCGGTAGGCGGAGTGAGCGAGCAGCTGTGTGGTGCTTGGTTGCTGGCTGGGCTTAAACCACGACAACAGGAAAAGATAGATAGATTGTTATCCCAGCTGTTTTAGCTTTATGTTTTCCCGGCTGTCCAAGGAGGAAATAAAGGGTATTAGAGTGAAATAACAAGAGGAAGGAGTTTTGTTGCATGCAAGATAATGGTACAGAGACTTGGAAAAGTTAGGGCTGAAATATAGGGTAGGAAAGTAAAGAAGCTTAATAGTGGGGAGGAAATGGTAGTTGGTGTAAAAATTACTTGTTACATGGTAAAACTTCATACTTTCAAAAAGCTTTAAATCATTCTGTGAAACATTATTAAGAAGCCTTGAAGCTTATGTGAAAGGAGAAGGAATAGATCCTAGAAGCACTAAAAATCATTTTTTAGGAAGTATAAGAGTAGAAAATGAATTGTAACTTTTCAAAGACAATAATTCTGGAATATCATCCTGAGAGCAAAGATATTTTAAAATGAAATCTACGTTTATAGATTTCTAGCTATTATCCTGTAAATGTAAAGATGAGTCTCAACCCATCTTCTGTTGCATCTTTAACTGCCCAAAGCTTTTGTGCCTTGTTAATTACCTTGGCATCTTTGTATGCATTTGGAATACACCACTTAATGAGCAGATCATATGAGCAGCTGCCTTTTATTTAAGGCATGTGGTCGCAGATCAGATCTTAATTATGTTCCTGTATGAAAGAACAAACTACAAACAAGGTTATACTTAACTAGCTTCTATGGGGGAAGAGAAAGGCAGGAGGGAGGAATTCTGCAATCTTTTTTTAGTGGAATTTTAGGTAATGCTGCTAAATCTTTTTGTTACCGTTTTCAGAATGTATGCATGTTTTCCTAAGGCCCAAGCTCCTGAATTCAGGTGAGAATATATACTTTTTCATTGCTAAGTATAGAATGTAGATCTTGAATTGGCAGGTGCAGTTCCTGTTTGTTGTGAAAGATCTTTGTCTTCTTTTTGTTACATTTCCTAAGTGAAAGTTCAATCTTAATTGATTTATAGGAGTTTGGTAAAATATACAGGAGTGCTTTGGATATAAGCAGCACATGTTGGATGGTTATACTCAGGCTGTTTATCAGCAATAGTTTAGACTATACTAGCTACTGAAATACATACTAATTGTTCAGCGCCCTTACTAATCAATGACTCAGGAAAAAATGCGACTGTTCTAATGTGTTTTTTTTTTTTAAATAAATGAAGATGTATGTTTTTCAGTAACTTTTTTAAGTTGACATTTAGAAATAAAAACTGTGAGAAGATTGGATCAACAAAGGAGAGAAAAATGGATGAGAGAAAATCAGTTGGCAGATGATTGTTCCCCACTACTAGGGAATCTGTGATCTATATGAAAGTCTTTGACTCTCAAATAAAGAATAACAATTAAATTTAACTAAATAAACCCAAACTAACTAAAAGTGATTGAAATACTTTCCTTCACAAATCCTAATGTTCCTCAAGCGTTTTGTAGTTGTCATTCAAGTCAGGTGACAGACAATGTGGCTTTAACAGAGGATATAACTCTGTGCTGTATCACTGCCTATAGAATTTTTTTCACCCCTCCTATTTTAGTTTTGTGCTGTCTGTTGAGATGTCATGTTTTCAGGACAAAAGTTCCCTATGGTAGCTGTGGGTGGCACCCACATACAGGGAATGTATTGAGGCTGGAATGTGAGGGTGCAGTAGGTCCAGCGGCAACTTCTCTTGCTAGTTTAGAAAGATGTTTCCTCCTCCCACTCACAAATGAACCTTTCCTTGTTCTCTGCATTTCTGGGAGGCAGATCACAGCTGTTCTCTTTAAACTGGAAGACCTTTGCCAAATTTAATCAGCTGAGGATCTGGCTGCTTTTCTATCAATGTCTTTGCCCAGAGAAGACACCTTTGTGCTCTCTCTGTGAGGTGGGAGGTATTGCTGGAACTAGCTCTCAGTGGTGCAATGTCAAATTCTCAAAATGTCAGATTTATTTGTGCATGTGATGGTGTAATTTGGCTTCCTGCTGTGCAAATGGGAGGATTAATTTCCATAATATAGAAATTAACAGTGCAGTTGATATTTCTCCATCTCTCAGCACAAATTAGCAGCTGTGGGTGACAGCAGCCAGTTTAGTCTCCTTTTTGTCCTCCCTCCAAAGAGCCATTGATGAAGACACTTGCCCCAGTTAAATAATACTGGATGCCAAACAGGTGTTATCTCCTCCTGCTCCATTTCCCTCCTTGTTGTCTGGCTTTGAGGCTTCAAGTGTTTCCTACAAGTCATGGCTCTGCCCTTCCCTGAGCAAAAAGCAGGGAGGGGGCAGGGTTGCTTCGCCGCAGGCTGTGAGTCCTGTGCGTGATAC
>VYZW01039335.1:3407-14674 GCA_013401315.1 Balaeniceps rex | reverse complement strand
CACGTGTGTTTACTCACATAAAGCAAACTACAGGATCAAGGCCGTGTTTTTTAAACTGACAAAGGTATACAAATGGATCACAGAAGCTTATGTGTGACAATAGTTCTTCAAGGATATGGATAATCAAGAGTATATTTTTAGAACAGAAGGGTGTGTTTGGCCATTAATATCAACATATTGGGATGAATTTGTTTTTTTTTCCACTGAAAAAGAGAGGTTTGGGGTTTTTTTCCAAGGAAGTCTAATAAAGTGCAAGAAAGGTCTGAATTTGGCTTTTTATCTCTTAACTGTTCCATAAAGCATTGTAGGCTCTGCATTATGTCTGTCTATAAATAATCAAACCCAAAAGAGGAGTGAGAATTAAAATGCTAATGAAAGTTAGTGTCACCTATCCTGATAGTGAAGCCACCTAGAATTCANTTTTTTTTTCCACTGAAAAAGAGAGGTTTGGGGTTTTTTTCCAAGGAAGTCTAATAAAGTGCAAGAAAGGTCTGAATTTGGCTTTTTATCTCTTAACTGTTCCATAAAGCATTGTAGGCTCTGCATTATGTCTGTCTATAAATAATCAAACCCAAAAGAGGAGTGAGAATTAAAATGCTAATGAAAGTTAGTGTCACCTATCCTGATAGTGAAGCCACCTAGAATTCAATCGTGTTTGATGAAATAATAACTGAATGCACCAGATTAAAGAAAATGCCCTCGTGATTCTGATTTCTTCCTTGGCTAAGCATACCTATGATAATGTATAAATTAAAAGGATAGTGCAATTTCAAACTCAACTATGATATAGAATAACACAGTTATGGGCAAGCTCTTGATCTGGCACACTTTTTTTCTTTTCCAAGTAAGAGTTAAACGAGTTGTTATAAACTCGGTAGGTGAAGGATGACATTGACTGTTAGGGAAGACAAACATCTCAGCCCCTTCTGACTTCATAACTGAGTGAAGGCAGGAATGTGGACCCTCATTCTTTTGCAGATGCTCTCTTACTCCAAACTGTGAGTCCCAGCTTCTATCTGTCCTCTTCAAAGTTAAAAATCTGCACAAGTGCAGCTGTATGCAGTTGTCCCGTAAGCTTCTCTCCCTTGTAATAAAAAAAAAAATTGTTTTTTTCTTCAAAATCTGAGAGAAATGTGTTCTCACAGTATGCATAGTTCACTAGTGGAACTCACTGCTTCAGTGTCGCTACTTAATGCCAAATAAGTGAAACAACAGGTGGTTGCTTTTTTAAATAGGATTGAAAAAATCTATACAGTGTAATAACTACCCTCAGTGGATGATATGTTTCTAGACTTTCTATACTTTTGTGAGTAGAAAGATATTTAAGAGTAGGAGTTGAGACATTAAGCTATCCTTTAACAATATTTTCAAAGGCTTCTTGCAACTTACTCTAAAGCCTCCAGTACTGGTCACTGTGAAAAGCTACAGGACTGTGTTGACCATGGGTCAGACATAGGTGGGAGATGGCAGTTCCTCTGAAATCACAGCCATTTGCAGAGTTATTAGTGACTAATTGTTAACAGTTTCAGGTTCAACACAGTTTCTAGTGCTGATGAGTGACACTGCCCACTTGGGATTAGGAGTTCCCTGTTTCCTCCTGCTAGTGTCACTGGGAGCAAAGAAGGGCAGGACAAGGACAAGTGTAAAAGCAGTGATACAATGTGCTCCATGTGTTTAGGTTTTTCTATCTCTAACAATATAACATGTCACAACACCCACCCTGGAATACCAAGTTCTTCAGTACACATACTTTGCTACTGAATGCTTTCCATGGGCTATTATACCTGATATTACTGAAGGACGTCGTGAGTTTAGTTCTTCTAGCTGGCTTTTAAAAATAAGCAAACATTTGGAATAATTTGTTAACTACAGAAAATGTCAGATTTTCATGCTTGATATAATGCATGCATTTTCCATCTTTTTATGAACTCATTCTGGACTTGTTACAAGGAATAAAACCGAATGTGCTTACATCTCCCTTAATATATGTGTATGATATTTCTACAGTAATGTCTCCAGCAGCTACAGCCTTGAAAAGTGTCACTATGCTCAGGACTGTTATTACTGAATTCTTTACCATATGGTGATTCTTGATGAATAGAACTTGTGGAATGATTCAGAAATACTTTTGTGAATGAAAGGGACACATTTACTGTTATCAAGTGGAGTCATATTATTCATTGGACAGTATCTGGGCAAATGCCAATTTCTTGGTGAAAATATCTTCACTTTGAGAAGTTAAGTGCTTCAACTAGTCATGCTGAAGTTGTGATATCTGTTAGTAATGATTTTTTTAAAATCTATTTGTTTTAAATGCATGGATCATCTGCAGAAGAACTAAAACCAACAAATAGCTGTGTAGTCTAAACCGTCAGATCAGTCTTCATGTGCCATTGGTGGAGAGAAGGAAACAGAGTCAGTCTATCCTAAGATATGTCTCTGACATGAATTGGTCTCTAGAGGCTCCTATCTCTTTTCATTGATTGTGAACCATTAAACTGCTATGTTTTCTCTAGACAGCTAAACTTAACTGAAACAAATCCGCTGGTGAAGGAGCACAAATACTATCAAGTGGCTTTGATGGGGAAAAAAAATGAGCGTTGCTATTCACAAGTAAAGAGAATTGGTTAAAAATACCCCATTGCAGGAAAATAGTACATCAGACTAAGGTGAGCAGCACTTCTGAATGAGGGGTTACTGAATCCAGAATGCCCTGCACCCCAAAGTCAGCTCATAAACAATTTACTGAGTAACTATAGGTGTGTATACCCACAGCTGTGCCTATTCAGAGTCCTGCAGAGTGATTACTTTGTGCATTGTCACTCTGTGTTAGTGTCTGATCATGACTTTGTGCAGTAACAGGAAAATGCTGCATGTAGGTTGGAAACAGTATAACCACATTAGTGAATGAGCCAGGGCAGTGCTGCCGTATAAATATTAATGATTCAGTGTCTCTGCACCGCTCTGTGTTGCAAAGTGCTCTTCTGTCTTCTCCTCTGACTTCTGGGTGATTTGGGATGAAACATGCTCTGGCTTTTCCTTTCTGATCCAAGTATGGTATTAAGGAGAAGAAATAATTTTCTGAAAGAACTGTTTCAGCTGGCTTTATTTTCCTTTGGCTTCTTCACAGCAGTGCAGACATGTTTCTAAGAGGCACACATCTGCTACATTTCCATCTGCTTCAGAGGCAGTAGTGACTTGTGGCACCATTAATGACACTGGAGGAAAAACCAGGAGGCTCATCCAATCCAGACATTTGTGCTTTGAATCTCCTATAGACACATTAAAAAAAAAAAAAGGCCAAAAAAGAAAAAGCATGTTAGTTACTTGGTTTAAGCTAGCTGTTCAGCTTTGCAACTAGATTTTGATCGTGTTCTAACATTTTGATGTAGCACAATACAAGGCGGGTGTCACTTCTACACCTGTTTGTGCTCATATGCCCAGACAGTCCTTGCCATAAAAAATATACAGTTCAGGTAAATACAGAAATAGCTTTACCATCTGAGGAACAGGACTGGCACCTATAACGTGAGGAGATTACATGGACTTGCCCAGTGCTTCAATAAGAAACTTAACCAGCCCTTGCCCACCACCTCCACATTCCCCAACAAATACACTACATTAGAAATATTTCTGGGGATCCTACAGCAAGTCAGATGAGTTTTTGTTTGGTTGTTAGGGTTTTTTTTGTTGTTTGTTTGTTTTCTTAAAAGAGGGTTTTTCTACAGAACTTCATCACCTTGTGATTCAGCTCAGCTACCTGTGCGGATTCAATTAAGCACCTTGAGTGACAAAGAGAACAGAAACCTGAATTTGCTGAAGTAAAACACCTCTTCCTCCTCCTTATGTATATTTGTTTCTTCCTCCCCATCTAGCCAGCTTTACACTTCCCTAGCCAGTTAGTGTTCAAGCTCCCTATATTTATGCTAAGCTCCTGCTTGTGCCTGTGTAACATTCAGATACCCCAGAGTATCCCTCTGCTGCTCTGTCATAAATAAGCAGTGACCTGGCACAGCTCTTATTTTAAGATTGTTTTGCAAAGTGTTGCTTTGTTTTCCAGAGGGCAGGGTGGACTTTCAAACTGACTCTGTTATATGGCTTGTCCCTGTACATGACGCAATATGAAAAAACAGCCCTCTGAGGCAGTAGACCTTATTCCAGGGTGAGGTCTTCCACTTCATGAAGGTAAATCTAGAGCAATGCAGCTGGATTTTTCCACTCGCACAGCTGCAGAGTTGAGCAGAACCTCCTTCTGTAACTTTATCAATTTAATGACAAACACATGCCTTGGAAGTCCAGCCCCTTTCTTTCCCAATGCACAATTCTCTAATATTTGCACTAAATGAAATCTTCTTTAGCAGTCAGTAGGAATAGATCTCTTCTTTTTAAAAGGGGTGGCCCTGGTAGGTACGCTGACCATACACCCCATAAAGCCAGCATAGAAAAGGTGAGTAAGACTCCAGTTAGCAGGAAAAAACGGGTGTTGTTTAACTCACATCTCAGTAGGGATAGGGTATTTATCCAGTGATCTTTTACTGTGATGATTTACACTTTCAGTTCTATGCCAATGCTCTGTGAAGTATGATCTAATTGGTAAAAGGTGTTTGAGATTCTTTTTTCCAATGTCAGATGATTTTCCTACTCAAAAAGCCTTCTACTGATGTTTTCTGCAAATCAGTAAGAGTTTTGATAACATTTTAAGATTTTTTTTTTTTCTTCCCCATACAGACAAGGAAAAAAATACTGTCTGATCTGAAGGAAATATTTCGAAAACCTTGTTTTAACTCAAATGTTTTTTACCTTTATTGTATTTATTTCATGACATGCTCATAGTTCAGATTTTTCATATGTTACATCAAGGCTTGTTATAATTTCTGATAAGAGTATGACAATATTGCTTACCGATAGGCTGAGAAATCACACTAGCAGAACTTGTAGGAAATGAAGTCCCAAATACATGTATGTTGATGTGCACATGCAAACAGTATTTGGCCAGTTCCGATTAAAGCTAGAAACTTTGGCAATATACTGTAGAGAATTAGATCTGTATTTTTCAAATTGTCTGCCCTGAGAGGATCTGTGCAGGTTTTGGGAAACTTCCACATTAAGGATATGGTGTGAGAAGCAAGAAAACCTACCTCAGCACCTCTCGTTTTAGTCTGAAAGGCATGAGAAATGTTATTGTTACAGCTGTAGGATAACAATACACTCCCTTTCAATTCACAGTAGTCTGGTTCTAGTATCAAAAATCAATTTCTTCTGGAGGACCGGCTTGGACAGTCCTTGGAATCAATGCTTTAAAGGTGGGAGTTTTGGTCTATTTGCTTCTCAGCTTTGCATTTTGAATGTCAGATGCACTATTATTCTCCATTTCTGGAAAATGAAGAATGAGTTATGAGGGAGGTGGTGATGTTTTTTATATTCTACCTATGAATATGATAATTTAAATTTAGAAGTTATTTTAATAAGTGTTCAACAATCTCCTGTGGGATGTACGTAGTTCCTACTATCGTACCAAACCCTTGATATATATTCTGAGGGCAGGATGGGTACTACTTTCCAATTTATACATGTTTTAATTCTGAAATGCGATCTACAGGTCAAACCAAAGAAAGCTTAATAACAAAGCATAGGGCTTATTATATGCTGAACTATGCTGCTTATGTTACAGAGTAGGCCTTTACTTTGTATAACATCTATGCTCCCCTGTTTCTCATAAGAGACAGCTTTAATCCTGACAATATCATGTTGAGAATCACCAGGTGGAGTTATTGCACTCATTTTAGAGATTATTTTTCAGACTACATAAGCACAGTTAAAGACATAGTTACATTAGTTTTCATTTTGTGAAATGATTTCTGACTGTAGGGTGTATCATAAGTCATGAGGGATGCTATTTTCCATTCTTAAACTCCCTATCTAGAGTCTTTTCTGTTAGCCCCTGGGAAGTAAGCAGTTATATCTGGTCCTAGTGTCTTAAGACAACTGTCTGCATGTTGTTTGCAATCTTCTCTGTTTTAGGATTGTGTATACAGCGTAAGTAAACACATTGCACAATATATGAACTGTGCATCAGACAAGTTTGTAAAGGTGAGGAAATATGCAGGTAAAGGATGAGATGTGTTAGTGGTGAGTACGTTTGGGTTGTTGCTGTTGAGTGTGGAAGAGGAGTCAAAATCAACAGGGATCACGAGAAGAGGGAAACTGCCTGGTTGGAAGAAGCTGCAAGAGGAGTGATGAGGTGTGTCGCTCAGGGTCCTTGAAGAGAAAGGAGAATAAGGGTAGGCAGAAGTAGGGGATGAAGGCAAATTCTGCGGGGAATATCTGGAGGAAAGTGTAGAAAAGGAAATAGATGAAAAGGCATAGGAAGGATGGATGACGTAATGCAAATGAGAAACATGCTGATGGCCTTGGAGTATAGGGCAGACAGGCAGTTACAAAATAAATTTGGAAAATGCTGCAGGGAGAGTTCTGACCTGGCTCGGGCTCTCTCTGGCCGCCAGTGGCAGCAGCGCAGGATGGGCAAGAATATGACAGGTGTCTGTCACCATCAGGCTCCCTGCTGGGGGGATGCAGAAGCTGTATCTATCCCAATCTAATGAAAGCGTATTGATTAATTTGGAATCTGCAGTTATAGCTACTATGTCTGAATGTCAGTAAGATGATGTGAATGCCTACTTTAAATGTTAAAATATTCTTTAGATTGTAATCACATGTGTTTCTTTTGCTCTTTGGAGTCAATCCACTGAGATGTCTGAGTCATAGACAGAGTGATCTTTCAAAGTCAAGTTGGTATTTGAACAGCACTTAATATCTGCCCCGAAAAATCTAGACTAAATATCAGTTAAATGAAGGCACTCAACATCACACGCTAAACTGGGGTAACACCTACAAATACTTAAATAGTAATTTAAGAATGAAGGAATAATTAATAGGAATTAACTGATTGCTTACTGTGTTTTGTGGGGGAATTATGATGTATGTCCACCTTGCAAATAAAAGCATAACAAATTAACAAAGAAGTCAAATCAAGGAAAAGTTCAAACTGTAAGTAGCTTTCACCGAAGATCTTGGCACCGGATATGCTTTCTCTGTCACTTCAAATCACTATGGAGGGTAGGGTGCTTAGGTATTAGTATAGATTTGCTGAGAGAAACTGCTATATGATATGCAAGAGGTCAGGCTTGAGGATCACATTGATCTCTTTCAGTTTATAAACACATTAAATGCGCTGTGGGACAAACAAATTCAGCTTTTCTATAAAAGAAAAACCTCTCTGTTTGGAAAGGGTGGTTCAAGCACAAGCACTATCCTGTATTAAGATACTGAACTCTCTCTCTGTGGCAAACTGAATCAAAGTCCTGCATACAGACTTCTCAGAGATATGTGGAAGTGCATATCCTGTGTAATGTGCAATTTTTTAGTCCACAAAAAGTTGACTTTTACATGGTGAGCAGCAGAAGCAGAAACCAAATAGTGGGTCAACCACCCCAGATATTTACACTGTCATTTGATAATAGGCAGGCAATTTGGGAAATGCTGCCTCTAATATTCATGTGTGCTTTGCTCTACACCTGACAGAATGCCCCATATCTCACAGAAATAAAAAAAGAAATACTCATTTTCCTTAGAGTATATTGAGTTAGAGACATCCTGGATGCTCCCATTTTTGAAACACAAGCTCATTACTGAACTTTAAACTGCAAGACCTAAGAGAGGGAAGTAATTCCATATGCATTCTTATACTACTGGGTTGATGGTCACAAAAAAGAGGAGAAAATCCCCTAAGAAACACTTGAGGACTTGATTCCCACCCTCCCTTTTTAGCTCTGTGGCAGAATAAATTGTTTGTGCATCTTTCACTCCTTCTCTTTGTGCTTTTCTCAGATGACGTTTTATTGTCCTCCTGTTGCTTAACTGATATTGCAAGCGATTACCTATTGTGAAGCTGGAGAAAGAAATATTGCCACTGGCTTCTGTCACTTACCTTTTTAGGAGTTAAGGTTACCGAAATGAAGATTAAGGGCAAGGGGGAGAAGCGGGGAACAAAGCAGAGGAAACAGCTAAGTGGAAAAAATGGCAACTCTCTGTCTAGGAGGATTCTCTGTGAAACCAAGGAAAGTGCTAATCAAATAAGTGATTATCGTCCCTTTTGCAACATGAGTATCTGTACATAATTAGGTGTACAAGCTGGCAAATCTTTTCTAAGAAGACATGCCGTGGGGTCTGAATCATCACTAATGATCTTTCACATTATTGGTATGAATGCAAGGAATGTTAATATCCCTGCCTATTTACCTTGCAACAGATGTACATTTTGTAGCAGCAACTTGTCGTAGAAGGATGTGGAAAAGAGAAGAAATATCTTTTAATTCCACTGAAGGCTTCACTGTGCTGATACAATTTTGCTAGGAAATTTTTTGATTCCACACTGGGATGTAGAAGGGCAAGAGAATGTCCTTGGTCTCCCTGCATTTTATTAGAGGTTTTTTTAATAATTATTTTTCACTTCAAAGGGAGAAAAAGGTTGCACTATAACCATCAGTTAACCTACATGCCTATATTCGGGTTTCAGAAATTCCCTGGATGTAAGAGGTGCTTTGCTAAACAGTAAAGAGGGACATATGACATATTTGCATTTCTTCAGCACTCTTTATACAAGTCTTTCCAAAGATTTCATATTTTAAAAATTTGGTTGTCTTTATTGACACTAGTTATCTGTATTGTATCCAATGAGGTCATTTATTTGCCCTTCGGTGTTGCCATTTTTTGCTAGTTATTATCTGCCCATTCCATGTGGTGTCCATAGGGGTGGATATAGTTAGGTACTGTCAGACTAGATCAGATTTTCTCTCTCCTAAGATGTTTTTCTTTTCATCATTAATAATTTGAAGTCTTAAAAAATTTTATCTGTGTGAACGTTCAGTCACTCTAGGAACCTCTCCAACCTCTTTTGCCTGCTGTTATCTCGTGGCAGTGAGGTTTGCAGTCTTGTGGAAATTTTTAACTGCATCTCAAGCACCACAATCATACCTATCCTCATATTACGAGAAAAGAAGAATAGAATTCCAAATCTGAGTTTGAGGTGACTGATTATTCTTTCATGTTTTTTGATTACACCTTGTCTTATCTGTCTCTTTTCCAGAATAAACTTCCGCAACACTTAAAATCTCTGTTGATCTAAGGGTGCTTCCCAGGCTGCTGTTTTCTTTCCTTTTCAAATCCTTTCTAATGCTGCAGTGCCAAATGGGAATGGAGTGAATAGAACAGCACGGATGTAAATGATGAGACGATACAATTTATTTATTCAATCATTCCTTATTCTCTATCGCTCCCAACATACCACCTAATATTGTACTTTAGTCACTTTAGTTTGTATTAACTTCAGGGCTTCCTTCCTGAAATACAAGGTCAAAGTAATGAAATACCATAAAAGAAACACCATTCACAAAATTTCAGTTTGTAAAAGGATCACATGAGGGGATTATGTGCAGTAAGAAAAGTTAGAATAAGGTGACATAAGCAGCTCCTTCTGGCTGTGTACTCCTAGGATGTATGTGAAATATCATCATTAGGGCTATTCTTGTGGGCTTTTCTACTTTTGAAGGATGGCAAATTAGGCAGATTTGGATTCCTGATTTGGGATTATGATTTCAGTTGATACAGGGCACACCTAACAATTGCCTCTAACTTTAATCTCTGAATAGTCTGGGGCTCTGCAGTTGCTTTCAAAGCTTGAAGGGTTCTGTTCATGTGCGATAGCAGCTCGTATACCATGTAAGAATGAGTAATTGTGGGAGATTTGGTACAATGAGCACAACTAATGATTTGTGAGGTCAGAATGATCTCAGGAAAGTGTCATCAGTTAGCACAAACCTCACTATGAATTACAGTGTCATACCTGACCCATTTCACCTGAACTCAGGCATCAAAACTTAGGCCAACTGAATGTTGTTATTTTGTTTTACTGGGAGCAAGATGAGGTAACCAGCTTCCCTCCACAACCTCTTAAAACCCTGTGTTTTCAGCTAAGCTCCAATTTTATATTTATTATTATGATAAATACAGTGTTGTTGTGAGGCACTGCTTTCTACCTGGGACCCAATGGCTAGTTCTAGGGGTCTGTGAATGGTAACAAACTAAGCTAAGCCTGTTGGCAGTAAGGTTAAATTATCAATGTGATAGTCTGCACAGATGTTGTAAATTAAAAACTGTTGAAAACCACTTCAGTCTAGTCAACAACTATGGGCAAGTTCCACACCTGGCTTTTGTGATGTGAAAGTAATCATCACAGAGAAACTAATTCTAGTTTCCCTGAATGGTTTGAAGATGTTTTCTTTTGTTGTCTTGTTATAATTGTAGAGTGGAGCAACCTTGAAGCAACTGTAGGGGGAATACTAAAATATAATGAAATGCCTTTATTTCTGCGCTGTGCTCTCATGTCTTAAATAGCTAGGTAGTCTCTGCTGGAAGAAAGGAAAAAAAAATATTGGTAGATCATTAAATTCAAGGCCAAAATGAGTAATCAGTGAATTTGGGCTGCCATTTCATATGCATTAACATGTTAACAGGGAGCAAGGAATTTCAGCCTGGAATCTTGAATTGTGTGGAAGGGAGTCTGCCCACTTTTCAGAGGGTGGTTAGGATAGCACAAAAGGCAGTAACTGGAAACTGTTTTAGGCTTTCCCACATTAGGAGGAAAAATTTTTGTTCTTCTGAGGAAGAAAGGTTGGTACCTTAACAAAATGTTAATGACCCCAAATTGCCATAATCTTAGAGCAAAAATTACATAAGGAAGGTGAGCAGTTTGTGACATTCAGAAGTAGGTATATCAGTGATGTTTAAGAGCAGTAAGATAGTTTTTGGAATCAGAATACAATAAGATGAAATAGATTCATTCTGTTCTCTTCTGTTAAGAAGGAAAAGCATGCATCTGGTTGCTGAATGCCCAAACATGAGGAAGTGTTGACATTCCCTATGTACAGTGGAGTGGGAAGCAGAGCAGCTATAGGAGGACTCTGCAGAGTGTAGAGCTCCTCTACAGCCCTTTCTGTAATTGTCTTCTTTTCTCCAGTTGCCCTGCAAAAATACAGAAGTATGACTCCTTTTACAATGCAAGCTGAACCATCTTGGACTAGCAAATGGAAACCAGCAGCTAGGAAACAGTGGAACATAGCGTGGGGAACTTCTTGTGATCTTAAAAATCTGTTCCCTGAAGAGGAACTGCAGCTCAGAACAGTAAACCATGCCCTTATACTGGCAATTTG
>VYZW01039333.1:0-19655 GCA_013401315.1 Balaeniceps rex | reverse complement strand
GTTTGCTTGGATCTCTCCCCCTGCCATTCATTGTTTGCTGTTTCTGGGTATTTATCTGATGTTTGCTGTGATATTTGAACATCCCACAATATTACAGCTTGTCAAACAGTTGTTTTGCCTGGGGGCCTGCCTTACCTTGGGCAATGGATGCATTTCCTCATGAATGTGTAAGAAAATGCAAGAACAAAGAACATGTTTTCTTCAGCTCTTACAAACAACCAGACAAACACAACACTTTTTGCTTTTTGAAAGTGACTGTTGACTAGAAAATCTGCCCAAACCAATGCAGGCTTTGAGCAAACATGCTCTTCTTAGTGCTTTGTGACACGCTTGTCTGGGAATACCTTTATTTTATGATGCTTATCACACAATGAATAATGTTGGATTGGAAAGTGATGGGAAAGATGAGCATCATTTGGAAAGCTGGGAGCATGTCTTTTGCTGCTGCAGGGCGTGGCTTTCTGGGCTCCTCCTTATGCAACGTGTCATGCTTCACAATAAGGGACTGGAAAGAGGAGGCAGAAGCTGGCACTGATAAGTGCACAATACCTGGGTTCATTAGAAATGACATGTGCGTTGCACACAGGAAAAAAATCCTGCAACAGAAAAGAATGGCATTGACAGAGTGAGGTCACACGTCTCAGAGATGGGATGCCAAAAATTGTAATGAGGGTTCAGTCAGTTCCAGATCACTTCAATTTAAGAAAAGGTGGTAAACGAGATTGTCTGGATCTTTAGACTTCAAAGACCTCCGGTATAAACAGAGCTGTTGCCTCTGTGTGATGGTTCAAAGAAATACCTGCATGCAAATACTTCCCACCATGGGGACAGTTTGTAGCCACAGCTTAGCCTTTTGTCTTGGGCCTATTGGTAACACATTTATTTTTCGTTTTTCTGATTTGGCTGCATCTGCCCATTTCCAAGGCAGGTCTTACTCAGCCATGACTACTACTCTGCACAATAAGATCTTGTTTCCTTTATCACTTTCCCACCCTCTCTTCCCATTCAGTCAAGTTCCAAGTGGGACTTGGTTAGTAACTGACTGAATGGGAAGAAAGCGTGGGAAAGTGATAGTCATACTTGTAAGCATAAATGCAATCAAGGGCAAAAATTAATCCCTTTATCCATTACACATCTCCTGTTTCCAAGTATCTCATAGTGTGTTCTAAGGAGGCTTCCTGTGCCAGAGCTGCCCAGATGGGAGCAGCGGATAACCAGAGGGAAGGAATGGATAAGTAAAGGACTGAATGAATCTTTGTCCTCCAAAATCCCCCAGATCAGCATAGCACCTGCAAGCCATGGATGCCTCATCTCCAGGTTGGCTTTGGCTGGCTTCTTTTTTTGCCCACAAAATTAGGCTTTTAAAGGAAGCTTATAAATTCCCATTCTCTTCATTGTTTCCTTCACAAATTCCAGCGCAACACAAAAGGCAGTCACTTGTGCTTCCCAGGACTTGGGACCTTCATCATCAACCCCAGGCTTCAGCTATATGGGTGGGTGGGGGCTTCTTTTTATAGAAAGCAGCAAACAAGAAAGCCATTTAGAAGAGACAGAGACTTTCAGGCACGTTAAGTCAAGTTGCCAGAGACTTGGGGTCAGGCCAGCATTCCAAGGGACAAGAGCAGACACAAATTACTTGAGTGCCCACTTAGAAGTGATCCTTGAAATGCTGAATTTCTATTCCATTTTGAGGGGCGTAGCCATTAACAATAAGTAAAATGTGTGGGTATTAATATTATATTAAAAGACTGGCCCTCCTCTTATACATTCATTGTCTATTGACACCAGCCCACAGCAGCATTGGCTTTATCTTAATGGACCAGTTAAAACTGGCAAACTGGTCTGCCTCAGCTACCAGCCTGGAACTCTCTTAGCAAACGAGCTCTGCTGCTGGCAAATGTTAAGTCACATGTTGGAGCAAATTGCTGAAGAGGAGGTTGAAATATGAATGTCTAATAAGGACTTATTTTTTACATCATCCACCAGTGGATTAAGTAGTTGCTGTTGTCTTGATTGCTTGAAGATGACATTGCTGATCATTCATGCCAGAACAGAAAGCTTGTTGAACATGCTAACGTGCATGCAAATCTATCTTCATTCCAGGATGCCTGAAAAGCAGCTGGATTCCCTGGCAATTATTTCAATTGAAAAGGTAATTGCTGGCCAGGGTACCAAAAATTCATCGGTGTTAATGCCATCGTTGCCATAAATGGTGTAGGATCAAAGGTAAAATAAAATCTCCCTCGTACTCCTTTAAATGTCTTGATCTCTTGAAAAATGAAGTTATATGATTTGATAACATTCAGTAATTTGATCGTATGTTTTTTCACTAGAGTGTTGTTGCACATGTGTGATAACATGTTAAATACTTTTTTAGCTACAGAAGAAAACATTTAAGTAGCAGTCTTTTATTATTACATTCATATTATTTCCAGCCTTCAACTTCTCTTCCCTGGTTCCTCAATCCTTTGCCAACAGGAGCTCTCCTCTTAAGGGACTGACCTGGCTGGAAATTAACCCCTTAAGGAAAGGGTGTTTTAAGGCAGGGCAGGTCCAGTGCTGGCCAGAGGAAGCTGGGGATGGGAGCAAGGACAGAGCTCAGTGCAGCCATGCCTTGGAGCCAGCAGAGGCACAGCACTGTTGGAAACATCCTTTGCCCCAAGGGACCCCATTGCTATCACAGCTCCCCATCAGTCTCTGTCTGAGATCTGTTTTGGGGTGTGGTTCCCCCTTGCCGCATTGCTGGTGCCCCATTAGTAACAGCAACATCACTTTCAAATTGAATACACAGCTGTGCATGGAGGAGTCCTCACAGGAAATTTATGTGTGCCAATTAGCACCCTATTACAGGCATGCTACTCTTCCAGGCATGCACTAACCTCCTCGCTAACAAACCCTTGGGACCATGAGCTTCCATATAGGCAGCATGGATGGCTTTGCTCCTGTGAACCATCTGGGTGCTACCAGCCCTCCCTCCTCAGCTCCCATTTTGAGCACTGATGTCGAATCAACAATAGGTGGGGAGAGACAATAAATCCTCTCCTTTCTGGCCTGGGGTTAGTTGGTGAAGCGGTGGGGGGAAGATAGCTGAGGGGTTGCCTCTTGGGCTGTTGGGAAGATCCTAATCAGGAGTAGCAATTAGATTTACACTGACCTCCCACCACCTGGCTGGTTTATTAATTTGTGCAATCACAGCTGAGACAAATGACCACTAAAAGCTTCTTCAGCCTGTAGCCAGCAAGCAAGTAGTGGGACTTTTCCTGCTCTGACTCTTTAGGACAGGCATACTAATTCCTGCATGTTGTGGTTAGAGTTGCTGTCTTACATTTCCTTGCCTGGTTAACCAGATTGGCAGGTTTTGCTAATCTCTGTTCTGGAGAACAAGGGTTCAGCTTGGAATAATGGGTGGGTTTGATTCTTCTACAACTTTTTTTATGGGCTGTGGATGACTTTACTGTTGAAATGTCTCAATGTGTTGTGGCTCTGTTCTCTTGCACTGTGAGTAAGGGAGATACCTTTGCTCTATTGCTCCCACAGAAGCTGTGCCTGGGCTTTTGGGATACTGTTAGACTTGTTCTCTCTTACTGGTGGTGTTGGAGCTGTTGGGGGTGTAGCAGGTCCTGTGGCCACAGGCAGCTCCATGTTAGTGTAGCCCAAATGTGAGCCTAGGGAGACTTAAGAGTCAGGACTGTCCTCCAACAGAAGAAGAAAAAGAGGCACGTTGTGGTTAAAAGTGGCTATTCTGGGTGTGATGTCCCCTCTAGCCTGGTTCTGGAGCTGTGTCCTGATAATGTGGAGACAGTGGGAGACAGTACTGCTGTGGCTGCCACCAGCCTGGGTGATCCTCTGGACACAGCTGAGCACCCAGACCATGCGAGGACCTGGTGTACAGGGCTTCAACTTGACACAGTGATGTGCATCTGACTATATCATCCATGACCTGGAGCATGCATGTGACTATCTTCTTCTTCAGGTCTCTGCTTTGATTTCAGCCTCACCTGTTCCCCCTCTCTGCTTGGCTATGAGTGGTAGCAGCAGGCGGGGTGGGGGGGCTCCCTGCTGTTCTCCAGCCATCCCAGCCCCACTGAGCTGCTGCAGCTGGTGGGTGGTTGAGCCTTACCCAAGAGATGCTCCTCCCCAGAGCTGGCTGCAGGATGCAGTACCTATGCTATGCCAGGGGCAGGAGCCTGGAAAAAAAACCCCAACAAAACCAAAACAGTGGATGTAAGCAGAGTCCTGAGGAAGAACAGAGCAAACATGTATGATACCATTGTCTCTGTACTACTCTGCCAGCCTCAGCTACTTCAGTGTTGGGGCTTCCTGAGTCAGACGTTGTTTCAGAGAGTTAATGAGCCCCAGTGAATCTCAGATAAATATGGCCAGTTCCTCAAAGGGTGTCTGCAGACCAGGATATCTGTAAACAAGGCATTTAGTGAAACACATCAGTTGGATTTAGATTGCCAACGTGAGCTGTGTCTCCAAGCTGAGCAGTTACATCGCAAAGGCCTCTGCCTGGGTTCTTGTTTTTGTCTGCCATTGCATTAAGTGCTTTGCTGGCTTCCCAGCTGCTGGGAAGGGAGCCTTTGTCGCAGTGCTGCCATCCCTCTGAGCTGCAGTAACTGTGAGAGAGGAGGGCTGGCAGCCGCAGTGTGCTTGCCCAGTCCCAGGGCTGTGCCGGCTTTGCTGTGCCACTAACGCCAATCCTTAAGTAAGCCTCCTGTGATAGTTTTTCTTATCCAGCCTTTGTTTTTGCAGATATATGCGATGTGAATGGGTGTCCCCTGAGGACCTTTATTGTTTCCATCTTCTCTCATAAGTCTTATTTTGCAGATCTTTTATTGCTGTGGATTGTGGCTGCTCCTTGCTGTGCTTGGTTTAATCTCTAAAAATGCACATGAAAAAGCTGCAGCTTCACACCCTCCCTCCACGAGAGGTGGGAAATGGCTGAGTTCAGTATAATTCAGCGGGGCTAGTGCAGTCATGTCATTCAGAGAAAATAGCCCAGGCATTTCAGTAATCATCTTAAATGGAAGGCCATGAAATTAAAATCACCAGAGACAGCCACATCCACCTATCTGCATCTGCAGTCCCACACGTAGTTAAATGGCAGGATCACACTGATCTGAGTACCCCGGCCTGCCTGGGGACAGGGTTTTATTCAGTTTGAGGTTTAAGACCAAGGAGGAATGAATTTTAATCCTGGACTGGCTGCAGTCAGAAGTTTGACTTCATTATAACATATCTACTGTGACACGAGACCATTTCTGAGCTGAAAAAGAAAGTCAAGGTGATGTTACCATTCTCCCTTGTCTTCTCGTGATACCAGCTTTATGGACATTGGGGGACCTAGGCTTTTATCCAGTGTGATTGCACTAATTTCCATTCTCATAGCGCTGTGGGCTTAGCTAAGAAGAGGTCCCACTGGACTACTCAATGTATTTAGAAATAGCATGAGACTACTTTTCCTCTGAAGCGGTTAGTCCCAAATGGGAAAAGCAGATAGTAAGCTGGGAGAAAGAAACAGAAAATCAAAGCAAAAGGGTGAGTGGAAACATCAGCAAGATCTGTGATTTTCTCTATGGATTTGCAGGAAGTCTTTGGTGGAGCCAGTGACTGGTCTTGGGGGATCTTTGGTGCTATGAGGAAATGTGCAGATGAAGGTGTAGGCATTTACAATGTGAACCGGCTATCTAAGCTCCCACAGTGGTCACTGGTGATCTAGCTGGGATGGTCACAGGAGCGACTCAGGTTAGTCTGAGGCAGACAGACATTTGGTTGGCTGAATCTATCTCCAGCCACCATTGACCACAAACTTAGGGGCTCAGTTAATTTGCTTATATCCAGGGTCATGTGACATTTTAGACATTATATGTCATCTCAGCTGTCCATCAGCTCTGCTTCAGAAGAACTGGTGTCTTGGAGGTCTTGTGTCATACCTGCCACCCCATGTAGATGTCACAGCCACTGCAAGGGAGCTGGACCTCTTAATCTACATGGGTCCTGATGGGTATGTGTCAGGGAAGACATGCTGTTTGTCCTCTGTTGATAAAAACTTTATTCCTTTCTAAGTGTTTCCTGCTGACTGCCTGATATTCTGGTCTGCTTAAGATGTTCCAGCAGGCAGATGGTAAAGTGGTTTCCCCTCATGCCTACAAAGAGATATGCCGTTCTCCAGTTTGTACATAGCACAGTCAATACCTGCTGGCAGCTGCTTGATCCCCAGCCCCTTGGGTGCCCCTGCTTACTGCAAAGAGAGAATTTGGGGCCTGGGAATCCAGGGACACCTGAATGCCTGCCAGGATGGAGGGGTTTGTGGGGATGGTATCCTTAGCAACCCCAGGAAAACCAAGCAAACATCATTGTATAGGAGACAAGGGAAGCTGGCTAGGTATTGATGGTTAAAATGTAAAATGCGATCTCAAAATGGCTTCCCCTCACTTGCCCAAATTCAAGTTCATACTAGAATAAATAATAATAGAAATAATAAAAAAGAACCCACAAATTGAGCAATGAAACAGGGAAAATAAGGGAAGAGGAATGTGAAAAGTGCTGATCAAATGCTGAAGCAAAACATCGATGAAAGGGGAAGTGAGATCCCTCATGACTGCTACCCAGAAATGTGTCCTTCTTTCCCCAGGGACCTCCCTTCAGTGTGAATTTGTCACAGCATAGAAAAAAGCTGCTCTGGCCCCATGAAAACTTGTAGTGGTGGTGAAGATACCTACGGCATCATTCTGCATGAGGTCGTGATAGGTAGGTGACACATCCACTTATGGGTGTGCCAGCACAGCTTTCAGAGCAGGGCGGGGGGGGGCGTGTCTCTCTCCTCACCTCTGTCACTGCCCTTACGGTGAGTCCTTGGATAAGTTGTTCATTTTCCTTTTCACTGACAGAGGACCCAGAGATCAGGATGGTCCAGGATGGGTAAAGCTCTCTATTCCTCTATCTTGAGCAGCAGTTTCCTACTGGGAGGGCTTGGTTCCGAGTATGTAGGCAGCACACTGGGAAGAGACATTGGCTTTTAACTCTGGCTAAGGTGAGTAGTTGGGTTGAGAGGCTAGACTGTGAGGGACACAAGGCTGCTGGCATCTAGCACTGAGTGTGCACTGGCCATGGGTAGAGGGAGGAAACTGGCCTGTGTCTGACTCGCTTCCCTGAGCAAAGAAGGGGACCCCAGGCAGCCTGTTAGCACCACCAGGGCTGAGCTATCGCCATGTCCCCATGGTTGATAAGCCAGAGCTGGGTGCTGAGTCCTGACACAACTGCACACTTGGTTGTGTTAGTGCCACAGCCTCGGTTGTTGTCCAGCTTCAGTAATGTGACTGTTGGCTTTTAGACTGGAGGTTGGCTCATATCCTACCAGCTTTGGTGCTGGCAGCTCCAGTTCATGTCTTCACTCTGCTTGTGCAAAGCCACCCTTCCTCCTCACAGTGCTGGAGGGGCCTCAGCAGACCGCACCATAACTGCTCTGCCCCTTGTTAACCCTTTTGGGTTTGGCTCACGGGAAAGACTAGACTTGCCTGTGCCAGGATGCTTGTGGCTGCGATGGACTGTGTGCTCTGTGGACTGTGCATGAAGAAATGTGGGCTATGGGTCAGAGGTGTGTGGGTCACCCCATAAGCTCTGCGTCTGGGGCATTCTGGCTAAGGTGAACATCTGCAACAAGGCCAGCTGTCTTTGAGGAGTCATGCTCTCCTCCTGCCTTTAAGCACAATGTGGAGAAGGAGAAATTCCTCACTAGTGTCTCAGATGTGATGGCACCCTCGTTCCTCTGAGGGGATCACTGGTGCTACTTTTGTGGTGGCTGCGCTGTCCCCAGACAGGCCCCAGGATGGCTGCTTAGCAGTTGCTGCTGTAGGAACTAATGGGAGGGGAAGGGAGTTACGAAGGGGTTAACGACTTGGTGCTGCCTTCCACTTCAGTATAGGGAGGATGGCAATCTCTTCGTCCATCAAGTCCTGCCTGCCATCCACCATTTTCCAGCTCGGCCCTATCACCATGAACTATGGGAAGGTAAAAGCAAGGAGTCACTTGGCTTGCTGCACATGATGACTGTCAAACAATATGTCTCATGTAAGCTCCCTTTTTCTTTATACCTCGTCCCCTCTGTCTGCCCCGTCCCGAGGTGAGGCTTTCCAGGCTAAGCCATCACCTGGCTTGTTCCTCTCCTTCCCTTGTTAAAACCAATTATGGCCCATCTCTTTCCTTCCAGTGCCACCAGAGGATAACGTGCCCAATGGATACCAGTGTCCTGCCTGCTACAGCGTGGACTCCTTCCAGTGCAGTAACAAAATCATAAACTACACTGGCTCCAAAACCTAGTGTGTTGACCTTGCTGGGTTAATGAATTATGGTAACTGCCTCTTATTTGGGGCTGTCTTTCATCTTTTTTTGGTTAAATGGGTGAAACCAGTCTAAGAGGAAGCATCACAGAGAAATAAAAATGAGCAAAGTGTGAAGGAAAAAAAAGAGGAAGAGACACAGAACTGAAAGGGAACATGATTAAAGCTGATAAAAGGGCAGGGGTGGTTTTTTCTTCCTCCTTCTCCATCATGCATGGATAACTTTTGGGATTCCTCATAGCATGGCATAACTGAGGCCAAGAGCACAGCTGGACTCCTGAAGAAATCTGATACGTGGCCATGTAATAAATCAAGACCAAGACCCTGAACTTGCTGGCCCTAGCTAGGATGCGTGAGGATGAATCTGGATCTAAGCCAGTTGTCTACTTACTGGAGTTTCAGGTGAAATTAATACAGAGCCATTGGCTTTCTCATGAAGTGACACAGGCCACTGTGGGGACAAGACATCATTTGTTGTAGTGGTGCCTCTGCTCCTAGAGAGCCAGGGACAGGTCCCTCCCCATGAACTGAGCCTTTGGGGTACCCAAAGATCTTCCCTGCAAGGGAACTCCAGCCTTTGAACATCTGGGGTCACCAGCAGCATGTAACGCTCTCCTTCAGAAATCTTTTGCCCACCTCAGGAGCTGTAATTAGAGAGAGAAAAGTAGACAGGCAATCTCCCTGGTTGCTCCCCTTTCCTTCCCTGCCACAGGTAAAAGACTTCCATGTTTCATGGCAGTTCCACCCATGCTCCAGCAGGCAGGAAAAATAACGTGGAAATTAAGGGCAGCAGCACCTGCTGTAAAAGCAGACTGGAAAAAAATGATCTTGTGCATGGTTATGGACAAAGTTTCTCTGAGATGATAATATTGCCAGGTGATGATATGATGCCTGAAGGTCTTTGCTATATACTTTATAGTGTTGTCCAAAACTGATGCTGCTATAGATGTCCATTGTAAGGCCCTACCCTAACTATGCTTAGTTAACAGATTGTCTGAGAGCAGAGGTCTAAGGTGACCCTAACTAAATCATACAATATGGTTTTGTTAAGTTGACAGATTGTCCGGGAGTAGAAGTCTGGGTGATGTATTACTGATTTGATCAGTAAAACGTGAGAAGTTACTTAAGATCTGCCAAGAAGGAAATTAGGGGAAAGGTAATTCCAGCAGGGGGAGATTGCGACCACCAACTCATGAGCCCCCTACCACAATTACACCCCAGAATCAAATTGAAGGACAACTGAGCATGGTCATTAATTTAAATAGTAGGCGAAGAGATTTTAACCAATCATAGCACTGCATATGTATTAGGGAATTAAATATGGTAATGAATGTGTATAAATAGAGGCTGACTTGGTGATTCAGTGTGCTAGCTTTGTGGAAAGCCACCTAACACCCAAACTTGCGCAACTTTGTGAATAAACAATATCTTGTCTCAGAGTGTGAAGACTGGCTTATTGCACACCAGGTAAACAAGCCCTATTTGGGACAACAATAGGTGTGTTGTCCAAACTTTGAATTAGAAGGTGTTTTGCAGAGCCAGCATGAAAGAAAACAAGTGTTTGCTTAGTCACAGCAATGGAAATAGAGTGGTGCAATTAATTCAGTGTACCACTGAAATAAAAAATGCTCCTAACTTGTCTTGACTTGATTGATTGGCCACTGTAAATAGAGATCTGTGCGGTGTGATGAGCGGTGCAGAGGAAGCAACGGTGCAGGGGAGCAAAGCAAGGTGAGGAACTAATGAAGCACCCTTATACATTATTTGTATTTGAGATACAAACGTCCAGCAGAATATTCCAGACCTCCATAGCCTGTGCAGCAGAGAAACATGAGCAGTGTGAGCAAAAGCAAGCAATGGGAGCAAGAATATCTGAATGGGGAGTTAGGCACCCAGCCCCTTCTCAGGTCTCCTTCTCAGGCAGATGCTCCAGTGTTGGTAAAGGACAAGTTCAGGTTTCAGGCTCTTCCTCAGTGGACATGTGAGCAGGGTTTCTCTGTTGGTTTGGCTAAATCCTGTAAGGCCTTAGAGAATGGACTTATCTGAATAGATGGCTCAGCCTGTAATGTCGTTGAGACTTCTCACCCCAGTGTCAAATTTGGCTGATGGTCATCCAGTTCAAATGTCATGAGAGGGTCAAAGAGAGAGGGAGACAATGAACACCTGGAGTACTGTCACACAGTCCTGGTTTCTTTAGGAAGCTAAGCAAGGTTTAAACAGAAGAATCTTTAAATGAGAGAAAGAAAACAATTTAAAAGCTTTTCAATTTTTTAGATTTAAAATGTTTAATTTAAAAAAAAATCATCTTTATTCAGCAGAAAGAAAGAAAGGACAAACCCTAAACCCTTTGTATTTCAAGTCCACCAAGGTGATCTTGCTGCTTCTTCAAACTTGTTCAGGAGATGGGACCAGATAGGAATGGGTTGGTGGGTTTGGAGACAACTGGACATAAGGAATGAGCAGTTCTTGGGGTGGAAATGGAGACCTCATTGGCCAGGGAGGAAATAGCTATGGAGACTGGTTCCCCTGATGCATGGCATGTACTTCTTCTCCTGTGTAGTAGACTCTCTGAAAGCTGCCATGAAGGGTTGCACAACCATTTCTGAATGCAGTATTGTAGGAGATGGGAAAAACAATCTGGGGATGATGGACATGAAGTTAAGGCCATTCCAATGCAAACCAGCTTCTGCTTTGGCCAGAGTGAGTTCTGGGTTTGCCCCTCCAGACACCTTCTTCCTCCCTGTCTGTCGCGAATATGGATTTGTGAATCCTGCTGATTATGTTAATTTGTCGTGAATGAGTGACTTTACACAGTTTGATTTAGTAGCAGTTTAGAATTTACTAGTGACAAATCGCAGGATTTGATTGTGATATTTTAATAGCACTCAATCATCAGTCGATCAACAAAGTGATTAGGCAAAATTAATCAAAACAGCGACTTAAAGATTCGAAGATGGCAAGGTTCACTCTATTACTACATGGAAGAGGCACACAAAGGAAAAATAAGTTACATTCGAATTAGAAGGATTTGCAGAGAGATCGTAGATGTAGGGGAATAAGGGGAACCCTCCCGTTGAGTCACGAGATTCAGAATAGACCCCCTTGCTTTCTAAACTCCTTCTCAGAGAGGAGCCTAGGTGCGGCTGGATCCAATCTTAGTCTCAGACTTGGTCAACGGTTTATGGGAATAAGGATTTTATATATATATATATATAGCGGCAGTATAAGACTCACTTTGCAATTAGATCATACATGTACAGACTACTTAAATTGATTTAGGCATGCATACACACAGACATGAATATATATAGAGAGAGAGATTTATATACATATATATAAAGAAAAAAAAGAAAAAGAAAGAGGTATACCTGTTAAAAATTCCCCTCGAGTTCAGTGAAATATTCACGTCAAATGTCTTGGCATTTCTCAACGGGCGAGGGTTGAGCCTCAAGGAGTGAAAGGTTTCAGCCCAGGCTCCACTGTCGGTCTTCGGCAATGGACCTCCGATTTTAGCAAACTTTAAGTTTGCTAGCTCTGAGAGGCGTCCCACTCAGAGGGAGATGCTGGCCGCAGCCCGCTGCAGTCCAGGAGAGCTCAAAGGGCCTCACTTAGGACTGCTCTTTTATAGGATTGTGAGGTGATTGGCTTTAGTCATAAATTTCCATCCGAGCCACAATCTGGGTGGTAATTAGTGGAATTCCAGTAATGATGGTACTGCTCCACTCGGTTACAAACCAGGTGAGGTTTGTTTCAAGGCTGTCAAGGGATAGCTAATTGCTCTCACTTCCTGCCTCAGCCATGCAGGAGTTTCTGATAAGGACAGTGCCGCTCTCCTCCTCCACCATGTAGGAGCTTCTGGTACAATTAAGGGGCGCTTAACTGATAAACTCACTATATGAAGGTTGCGGTCTTGGCAGGAATCCCTGAGGTCATAAAGCAGTCGGAGAGAGAAAGTGAGGGGGGGATGCACCACTACACTGTCCCATCAGGATTCATCTTGGAGAAGGTACTTTTCTGACTCTCTCTAGTACTGGGTTAAGCAAAGCCCACGACAAACTCCAGCAGTGGTTTGCACTGAGTCCTGTTTGATGTGGCTTCTCCTGCACGGGGAGTTTGTTTTCATATTAGCTCTTCTTCTTTTATAATTTCACAGAATAAAGACAATACTTACACTTCTTTTGTTTCCTCATCGATTTAATCTGATTTAATTGTGGTTGGTTTCATGTTACATTCCCTGTATGCTTCGTCCACACTGGGACCAGGGAAGACTGCATGAGGTACCCATACACTGCATAGGCAACAGAAGCTCTCAAGACAGCCTTAGATTCTACATCCACTGTCTCAGGATAAGTGATAAGTTTCAAAGCCACTTTTCCAGGCTCTGAAAAGGACTGGAGGTGAGTTCCTGAGAGGTAGCTTGTCCCTTTTTCCCTCCCTTGTATCCTGTTTGTAGAAGTCTGTCAGCTCAGAGGTCTACTTGTGGCCTCTGGACAGCCCTGAAGCAGTCTCCATTTCAGAGAAGAGTCAGCCACCCTTTGCTACAAGCAAACTGCTCCTGGCAAGAGCCTTTCTCCTCGTGGTTGTTCTTCTTGCCTTACCAGACACTCTCCCATTTATCTTGCGTTTCACGATTATCCAGAATAAAAACTTACCTTAGGAAGGTTTGATTTAATAAAATAAGCAGTTTTCTATGGTGACAGACTGCTGGGAGCCCAAGTAATGGAAAGCTGTAGCCCAATGCCTATTTCTCTTCTGTTGGCCAAACTACACCCATAGCTGGCGTAGCCTCCCCTCTTCTATAGTCACCAACCACCTGGCTGTTCTGCTTCAGCCATTGACCGCTCTGATGGGTCTCTGCAGGTTGGTCCCACACAAAGGCACTGAAGAAAACCAGCACATCAGGCAGCACCGCTGTACCTGGGAGGTAGTATGGGCTGTGGGCAAAAGGGTAGTGGGAGCTCTGGGAGATGCTGGGGTGTAGAGTGTAGGAGGGGTGTTAGCAAACTTCAACATTTCACTATCCATCTGTCCCCAGATGAGTGCCCCATTTTTGGAGCAGACTACAGGATTATTAAGTGAACTGCATGATTCTGTCTGTTCTTAATAGCCCTGGCTCACAGTGCAAGTATGCAGTGTTTTGGACATGGAGTTACAGTGATTAAGCAATGCAATTTTATCTCCTAGTTCAATGCTGTGGCAGAAAGCACTATGGAAAGCCTTGGCTGCTGAAACCAGACTATAATGTGTGGCAGTAGTGAGATGACTACGCCTACATACATATGCATGAATATATATGTGATCAGCTTTTAACTTGCAGCATGAGGACTGAATATTCTTGTAATTTCTGTCTTCCCCAGACTTTCTCTTCTTCCTAATACTCCCACCAAATTATTTAGGAGAGAATTNTGTAGCAATAGACTGATACTGCAGCGACCCACTCGTTCAGCATTTTTTCAGATCTGATAAGACCCTGGAATTAAAATTTCTCTATCTATGCAAGTACATTATCCCTGAACATATCTCCTGCATGTTCATGCAGAATATTACATTGCTGTCTGTGGCACCCCATGGCAGATCTCGATCCGCTTCAATGGCTCAACACTTCACTTTCTGTTTGTTCCACTTTGACCTGTGATGTTATTGGGACAGAAAAGCTAAATGGGTTTGTTCAGCCTGGTCAAGACTTGGGTGAGACACATTCAGAGAGCCATGGTGCTGAGGTGGTGTTTAGGGGAGGAGAAGGAGGAGGAGAGCGGACAGCAATGTTTCTGACAAGGGTTTGTGGTGCAGAGAGAAGCAGCAGCTCAAGTTTGACCTCTAACTCAATGTTGTGGCAAAAAAGCTGTTGCAATCTGTGGCTGTATAAATGGGGGAGTGATGAGTGGAAACAACCCTGCATCTTTATGACTGATACACCAATGCTTGGTTCTGTTCCAGCATCCACATTTTTTAAAGGCTATTAAAAATGGGAAGTGTGAAATAAAATGCCTTATAGTGAAAGTCTTCAGGAGCATAAACCTGTGATCTTACTGAAAAGAAGATAGAGAGGTGGCTTGTTTACAGGCTATAAACACACTTATATGGAAATTATAAGATCTTAAAGGGCTCTTTTATATGCAAGAGCACAGCAGAAACCTGACAAATCCAAAGGAGAAAAAGTCTCACCATCACTGTGCACAGACTGCAGCCATTAGAGCGAATGGGGTCATCAACTTTTGATTTCTGCAAATCCAGCATGAAGGCCTTTCAGAAATGGATGCTTTAGTTGCAGACAGGTTATAGGCAGTTCAGGCAGAGCTGGTAGAAACATGACACACCAGAGTATGGAGGAAGGTGATGAGCTGATGAGCCCTTCTGATCTCAAATCTGGCTCCTGGGGAGGGAGATGAAGCTGGAATGTGTTCAGATAAAAGCAACACAAAAGAAAAAACCTGGTGGTGCCAATTTACAAAAAACACATAATGGGATCTTGGTATCTTGAGCCAGGAGTGATAAATGAGCAACACTTGCCTCTAAGTATCTGTAGGGTGTGAACACCAGAGGAGAGGGCATCTCCAGTGATTCCCTGTAAAACAGTCACCATGGGAAGCCCCATTGTTTGCAGGGTTTAATTGAGGATATGCAGCAGGGAGCAACCCTGAGGTCATAAGCATGTTGGGAAGGGGCAAGGAGAGATGTGGCCAAAACCCGTCACAGTAAGTGGATTGACTTCTGCTAATGGGCTTTGAACCAGGCCTTAGACACCAAACTGGGTTGTTACCATCTGCAGTTTCTTCTTATATACAAACCCTACTCCCACACAGATGCACACATTGGAGACGTGTAAATACCAGATCCTCCCTTAGATCTTGCAGACACTTCAGCTACCAGGCATGCGACATACAGGCTCTCGCAGCCCTGGATGGCTGGATGCTGCCTTCCTTACCCACAATACCGACCATGTCAACAACAGCTTTGATCTTCCCCTTTGCATAGCAGAGAGGACTCAGACCATTGTCTTCTCCCCCCAGACAGCAGAAAATTAGCGATCTGCCATTCCCTCTCTCTCCTCTGAAGTTTTGTTTCTTTCCCAAATGGTTGAGTGGCCAGAAAGCCCGGTGGCAGCCAGAAAAACAGTCAGTGATCTGAGATAGGGAGATGGATGTGCAGGAATTTTGCCCAACAGGCTGGTGATTTTTTAGGGTGAGGGAAGGGGAGGATTTGAGCTGTCATTTGGTGGACGCAGCCCTGAGCTCTGTGGGTAGACTGGGGAGGAGTGGGGCAGGAGAAGCTGGGGAGAAGGGGACTGTGTCTCTGTGCAGCCATGCACCATGCAAGGCAGTTCTTATCAGATACTAAAACCCCTTGTCTCCTTCTTCCCAGAATATCTGGAGCTGGGAACGGTTTTCCTTTCACTTTTTGGGAAGCGTTACTGCCCCAGCAGTATCACACCAGGAGCTCGGGACACTGGGAGCTGATGAGTTTATCTCATTGCCTGACCAGAGCATGGCCTGGGGTTGTATTTGCAAAGGAATGCAAAGTTGTTGCTGTGTTTCATTTATATAATGACCAGGGTTCTTAGAAGGAAGTTTGTCCAGCACCTTGGGCCAGCAGGTCCAGTAGGTATTTTGGGGATTACACTTCTTCAAAGGCAAAATGAAGACAAAGAGTGAGTGAACAAGCAATCTTTCTTGCAGACAGGAGGAACGTGTGTTCTGCTGCATACCAGAGACTAAACAATTTTTTTCCTGCCTCTTTCAGGAAAGGACAGCAGGAGTGGGGCCAGCTGACCAAATGTGGGCTTCTGCAATGGGTAAGTATCTTCATCCGAGTACATAATCAAACTCCTGGGATGACTGAGTCATTGGTTCATCAGGTTCTCCAGTTCTAATCACACTGCGGGTTCCCATTTGTACTGAGAGGCCCACCACTGGCAGAGGCACCTCCATTGTAGATACACAACGTTAGGTGGAGAGGATCCCAACCCCAGGGTCCTTGGAGAACATATTTTACCTTAAAGCAGTGGAGCACAGAGAGCAAACACTCCACAGCCCACTGCACTAAGGAATAGGCTAACCTTGTGTCAAAAGCTGCATGGTCTCATCTCCTAACTCCTTGAACTCCTCTACTGGATGAAAACCTGCTGTTCCCAAACCTTCACACATATTTGTTCTTCTCTGGACTGCATATTGTGAAGAACAGCATTTGGTACCCATCTCTCTTGCTGCCATATGGAAGAAGCATCTCTCCCTCCCTATACGTATCCGAACTGTGGTAGAGCATCTTGTTCAGACTCATGGGAGCTCTCATGGAGACAAGTGAATGAAAATAAAATTCACCCCTGCACCTATTTTGGAATAATCTGTCAAATCACTCCGAGCAACCAGACCTCTAAGACTTACCAGTTATTAGGACGAGTGCTGATGTGCAAGTCAGTGCTGGGACCGGGTATTTGGTTGCTGCCACTGGAGACACAAGTTGTTCTGTTGTAAGACATTGCAGATCACAGGAAGGGAAAGTTTCTGCCCACAGTTCACTGCCTCCCACAGTCACACCTCATGTCTGATTTCGTCTCCAGGGAACAAGCTCTTGGGCCTCCTGCCCAGAAACCTGTGTTGTCGCAGCGACTAACTCAGATTTTCTGCTCCAGAAGAATCAGGTAGGGAATATCAGATCATAGCACATGTTTTCCAAGCAAGTTTCTGCTGGAGACCTCCTGGGATGGTGTGGCTTGCCAGAGAAAATATGAAAACTGTTGGCAGATGATTTCCAAAAGAGTAGGTGATTGTAGGTATTGGGCTCTGTGCAGTTTGAAGGGAGCTGTGAGGTTACAGCCCCAGGAAACTACAAAGCCTGTTGCGGCCCCTGGATGAGGACCCATCTCGTGGACTCAAAGGGTTTGATGCAATTTGGGAAGTAGCTTGTCACAGCCTATGCAAAATGTCTGGCTTGAAGCTTGGATTCAGTGGAGGATCTTGTTCAAGCTGTAGGAGCTGATTCCCCTCTGGAGAGGTGGGAGCTTTAGCAGGTAGTGTTGCAGGATGCTAATCTATAGTGTCAGTGCAAGTCTCAGGGTATGCTTAAGAAGTCAGGCTTTTAATATGTGGTTAAATTCCCTTACAATGTGTCTGTAAAAGGATGGATTTAAGATGTTTTAATGGGTTGATTTCCCCCCTGCTTTTTCTTTACTGTGTTGCTGAGTCCATGGCCTAGTACTCACATACAGTCACAGTGGTCTGACACACCATGTTGCTGGCCAGAAGTTTTTGAGAAGTGTGACTCAGTCTCCTCCCTCTCCCAAGCAGGAATGGTCTAAGACTGTAGCTGTGGCTTGATTTATCTGCCTTGTGGTCTCAAACCTTTATGGTTCACTCAAGAACTTTGCAGACACGAGCGTGGGAACCTCTTTTTTCCTAAAATGGGAGTTGAGATCCTCAATATTTGCATGATAGCAAGAGGGGTGCTGTAAGAAATTCATTATAGTATTACGAGATTCGTCAGATTACAGGAACTGACCATAATGCAAACCAGAGTTGCTATAAGCTGCCAAAACTACTAACAAGTACCATGTGCCATGAATGACCCCAGACTGAAAGCACATGTTGCTTAGGGCACTAATGACCTGCAGGAAATATAAAAGCAGTGTACAGTAGAAGGAGACCTGGTCATTAACCAACGTCATTCAAGTGTTACCAAGTCATTAACCAACGTCATTCCTCATTTCCAGCTTCTCTTCCCTCCAGTTTTGTGTAGAAACTCCTGCCTGTGGGCTCTGTTCACGTTGCCTGGTGGCAGAGGTTAAAGGGTAAGCCATGACAGACAGCTGTGTAAACTCCTGGTTACGTCCAGATGGTTGAAGTTCAGTTCCTGCAGAAAACCCAACCAATCTGGACCAGACCCAAATTGTGCATCTTGCATATGTCTTTCTTACTCATCTTTCATGAAGAATTATTCTTGCTCCTAGTGTTTCATGGCCAGTTAAGCAACAAGGATGGTGACCCAGACCATCCAGAGGGAGACTCCCACGCTGTGCAGGATAGTCCTGAGCAGGAGAAGAGGAAGGTGGGGGATCAGTAGGTTACCGGGATCTGAGGCACATTCCCGTTACATATCCATCCTTTTCCCTGCTTCCACCCACCCTGGTCGTGGCAGTTCTCCTCTCTGTAGCACATGAGGAACTGCTCAACGCTCCCTTTTCTGTAATTTACAGGAAGGTGGTGTCTGCCTGGCAGTCCAGGGGCCCTGCTGGAGCACCACAGCTATTTCTGGCACAGGCTCTTCCTTCCCCTGCATCTAGAGATCCTGCTGCTGCAGTCCCAGCTCTGGAGTAAACCCCCTGTGGCTGAGCTGCACTGCCACGAAATTCCAGACCCACACCAGCTCAGCTTTTCAGCTCTCTGACACCTCAACACAGCCCATGGGAAAGAGCCAGGCTTCAGGAAGCAAGGAGGGCTGGTTTAAAATCCAGGCAGTTATGCTGGTATAGCGTTTCTAATTGAAATGAGAGCTGACTGGCAACTCAGCATGGGGAAATAATAGGCAGGATAACTCTAAGAGAAACAGGAAAGAGAAAAATAGAAAACTTTCTTTTTTTTCTGAAAAGATGCTTTTCTTTTATTATTGTTGGCAACTCTATGGGAAGGTTCATCCCTCTGTTTCTCATCCTTTTTTGTGTCAGCACCTCCCTACCCATGTGGTTTTTAGCTGACTGCCACAAGGAGCAACAAGGCTTTCTCAAGGAGGATTCTCTAGGAGGACATAGGTTGGCACCAGATTCACCTTTTCCCTCTACATTTTGGCTTTTGGGTTTCAATAACAGCTGGAGTTCTTCATTAAGACAGGAGGCCCACAAGGAAATTCAAAGTAAGAAATTGAGCTTTGATGCCCTGAACTGGACTGTTCACCTCCTAGCTATTATGTAGATAGGCCTCAGTGACAGAAATGAAAATGAGTAAAATAACTGGAATAAAATTCAGTGGCAGGGGCAAATGCATGACATAAATCTGGAAAAAAAAATATTAAAAAAAATCAGCATGACAGGCAGAATATTTTCTGATGTGGCCTAGGCAGCTGGCAGATCTTGATGCCATGTGATAAAGGTCCCTTCCCTATTCTTATTCTGCTTTTTCTTATTGTGCTCTGGATCAGAGCAGCGAAAGACTGTAATGGTAACTGCAGCAGATGCAGAAGGTGGAGCTTTCTAACATAATTTTTGCTATCTCCTCTTCCAGCACTTCACAGCATTGCTTTTCAAAAGATGAATGTTCAACATCTTCAGGAAAAAACATAGTATCCCAGAAAAATAGAGATGGAGGAAGCTCAGGAATCATCAGA
>VYZW01039332.1:645-14000 GCA_013401315.1 Balaeniceps rex | reverse complement strand
AATTCCAACAAGGAGTGTTAATGGAATATTAAAAAAGTTTACATTTAAGTGATAAATCTTTGCACTGAAATCTTTGCATCTTGGCCAGATATAAACAGTTTTCACTGAATCGTGAGAAGTCATGTCTGTACTGTTGGAATGCTCCAGCACTATATACTGTATTGCTGTCTCAAAGTAACAATTTCTATGAATATAACGTGTGTCTGTGTGTGAGTGTGTGTGCGAATGCACGTATATCACATTCTACCCCCTAGAAAAGTTTAAGCCCAGTTGCTCAAAGTTTTTAAAATTATTTTTAGTCTGAAAAGAACATATGGAAACGACAGTCTAAGTTACAAATAAAGGAAAAGAAATTTCAGAATTGGAATATTCAGGTGTCTTCTACCAGAGTTTCACTGATATATAAAACCTCCATTGTTCCCATTCTTTTAGCAAATAGAAAAGACTCATTATTTTTGCTAGCCCTCAGGTTGTGTAGTATAGAAAACACGGAAAACCTTCTTTTTTCTCTGCACATATAAACCATTCTATCCTAAGGGATAAGCTTTCTGGAAACTAAATGTGTATCCTCTTGTGCAGTTTTCCTTCTGGACCAGCTTTGTAATCTTTCATGGGACAGGAGTGTATAGTCCTAATAATGCCACACACTTTTCAGATTATTTTCATCATGAAATTAGCCACAAATAAAGTGGGTTAAGTTTGTAATTGTTTTAAAGGTCTTGCAGTTAATAGCCTAAATGTCACATGGATGTGACTTTATGTACTTGAGTGCATTTCTTTCAGACCTGGCCCTAGAAATTTAACATTCACTATGGTTTGCATTTTAATAACAAAGTCTTTTTGGGCATCTGTCCTAAAGTGACAGAGCAGGTCAGACACAGAGCTAGAAAGATAACGCAGATGTTCCACTTTATAGTGTAGTCATAGCCACTTTTAATGTACTATTGTTTTACTGAACCAACATAGGTTGAACCTCCATGCTTTCTTTTGCTCAGAGAATGAATTATCATGTTTTCGTTGTTAAACTGATGACATATATGATCTACACAATGTATTCCTTCTGTAAGTGTCAGTAATTTTTTTTTAAAGTCTGTTACAAAAGCAGGTGCATTTTTTTTTTTTTCATTTTGAAATCTAATAAAGTCAGTTTTTGGCCTCAAGCAATACTAGGATTTAAAGTAGGAACTACTTTGAAGCAACATGAAGTTGCACCCAGCCTCTAGGTTATTAAATGTGTTTTCTCTCTCTGGCTTCCTAAATACACCTCATTGTTTAATGGAATTCTAACTGTAAGATTTAGTTGTAGGCATTTCAGCTGGACTTCCTTTAGAAATACATAATGATGTACCCACAACTTCAAAACACACCAAGTGGATTATCGGGGGGGAGAATACAAAACATTTTTTTACTCCCAGATCACAAGGAGGAATAAAGAAATTAACAGTATGTCAAGAGAAGCAATAATATTCCTGGTGGGTGGGTCATCTCAGAGATCTGGGCAGGTAGAACTGGGCTTCAGCCTTCAAGGGCTTTCTTTCAAGCACAGCTTAGTTTGATCAATTCACAATCAAAAATAGCTTATTCTTTAAAACATGTTGGTAAATAAACATTCCATTCCAGCAAGCCTGCCTTTCCAGTTGATGTAAGATGTTCTTGTAACTAGGATTGATTGACGAACTTTGGCACTTTCAAAGCTGAGCATCTGGATATGAAGGTACAATGATCCTCTGAATTACAGAAACATAAGTATTACCCAGAACTTGCAATGTTACTGTTCCATTTGCATGAGTTTAAATCATATTCCCCAGGAGATATGTAGTGTACCTAGAAGACTCTGGACTCTAGTTACATTAAATAAATATTTTTGCAAAAACAGTCATATACTGTGGAGGTACTAGCTGTAAATTCACAGTAAAGCCAACTTATATATTAAACATAAGTGCAACAATATCCTCTTGCAAAAAAATGGAGTCAAAGTGTCTAATCCAAAGAAAAATATTACTATTTTACTTTGATGAGGGGTATAATAAAGACAGCTCAGCTAGGACAGTTGGAGGCACACTGAAGGGACAACAAGAAGGAGGAAGAGGAAGATACATAGCCATTATTTGCTTTATATTCATTCCACAGACAGAAGGTTTCAATTTCCAGAACTGTCGGTTTACCCTTTCTTTTTTTAACTTTTTTGTATTCAATTAAAAAGACTTTAAAAAGGTACATTTAATTATTTCAATCTTTTTAAGAAATGTTTCAGCTTTTTTTGTTCTTGTAGGCTTGCTCCAGAATGCTAATATCTACTCCCTCAGCTATACTCCAACCCCAAGCAAAATCATGTTAGAGCAAGTAATGCTTTCTGAATGAAAGTTTTATTTTCACACAGAGCCAAAATGAGTTATATTGCACCTGCACAAATGATGTTTCCCCTTATTTTATGAAACTGGAAGACAGCCAAGTTGTATAGTGTTTCTGTAGGTGCAGAGTTTTTTCACACGCCTCTTCCCAGCACCATCTGCTTCAATGATTTGGGTGTTCCCCTCAGGTAGGTCACAATTTAAAACATGTTAGTACTCATATTGGCCACACCCAGAGATAATACACTCTTTTTTTTTGACAATGGTTGTGTTAGCCAAATATGACATAGTGATCTATGTTAGTTATTTTTTGAACTTTGCATAACTGTGTTTGTTACTGGATGTCAGGGGTAGCTGATGTTATTACACAGAGATTTCCAGAACCATAGCGTGAGATCCAATTAGATGGTAAACAAAATAATTTGGATTAAGGAAATGGAAAGATAAATGAGCCCAGCAGTCCAGCTAGTTCATTATCTTGTCTCTAATACTGGACAGTAAGAGGCATTGAAAAGGAAAGTGCAAAAAATGCTGCAAAGGACTGTCATTTTATTATTATCTCGTGCTGAAGTTCACAGGCAGAGTGGGATGTGGGAATCTAGTTTGCAATGATCATGCCCTACCTCCTCAAACATTGAACCTCATTTCCCGCTGGTCTCAACCCAACACCTTTTGCAGCAGCTTGCTCACAGAAAAATAAACTACATCCAGCTCCACAGTGGGAGGGTCTGTCTATCTGGGATGTAAAACAATTCAATCCTAGTAAATTTTCTGTTTATTTTTCTGCTTTAAACAGCTTTTATTTGGTTAATTGGTGCCATAGGCAGATAACCAATTTTCTCCCGTGGAGGGATTAACAGAATTCCATTGTTGAGATGTTTTAATTGTTAATTTGCATGCTTGAGAAAGATTATAGTTTTGATTGTGAAACCTACCAGGGTTGATTTTTTTTGCCTGAACAAAGTAGAGGAAATAGTTTTTTGTACTTAATTAATATCTACATGGTATCAAGAATTGGACAACATCAAACACAATTATGAAGCATATTTAAAGAACAAATGTCCCTAAGTCTCTTCTTTGGGAACAGTTCATGGCCAGCTCCATCTCCAGAGGAAGATGTTCTCAGTTCATATACTCCAGGAGTTAGTTTTCTTTATCTTTGTCCTTCTCTTCACAGTAAAAAATAAAATAAGGTTGAGTTATTAACTTGAGCTGGATAATTGGAGGTAAAGTCCTACAGAAGATGAGGTACTTTGAAGTTTTCATATGAATTAATAGGTTGTGATAAACCTATGTGTGTGCGGGGGGCGGGGGGGGTGGTGGAAGCTTCATTCTTCATATATGCCTGGCAGCTCATCAGAAAGTTACTAACTATCTTATCAGGTCTGGGAATTTTATCCCATTTAGCTAACTTGGGCTAAAAATGATGCAAAAAGTCCTGCTCCCCTGTGGTCTGTTGGAGCCTTTTACAGCTGTGATGAATGATTGCAAAGTCACTGCAAAATGTCCTCACATGAAAGTTTCTTACTACAGTAGTGGAACTCCTCACATGAGACAATGGAAATTCAAGACTATCTCCAGCCTATGGATAAGTAAAACTTTTTGAGTGTTACAGTCAAGTTCTGCAGAACTGTGCGTGGGGAGTACCAGGACAAGGCAGATTAAAACAGTGAAGGGAAGATGGATCAACTACACGGATCAACAGCTACTGTGACAAACCATTGTTTGGAAGTCAGAAATTAAGAAATGTCTGCGTGATGGCAGAGTAGAAGGCAGCCACTGCCTTCCTGTGAGCCCCAGAAATAAGAAATGAAAAATGGTATCTGGGAGGGTTGTTTTGGTTTTTTTTTTTCCTCTAGCTCTCTTCTTTGGGGGTCTAAAATGAGAAAACAGAGTTTCTGCAGAGTTGTCTTCCTGTGATCAAAGGAAGGATGTGAAGAATCAAAGTATGCATTGGTTTAAGTGAGGAGATCCTAAAATCCCCATACAAAGTAATGTTTGGATAATTATATGCTAGTGAGCACTACACAACAAAAGTATTTTTTTCAGCTGACTGAGAGAAAGGGAAAAAATTAGACAATTAAAGTAAACCAAATGAAATAAAAAGTTTCATGCAAACATGGACAGATTAAACACTTTGTTTTCTGTCTTCAATACATTTCATAACACAAGACAAATGTCTCTGTGAGCTTTATAAATTTTACTGATGATTGCATTAAGACTTTTGGTGGAGTCATCCATTTTATTTTACGTGTACTGGTTTAGTTCCCTTCCATCAAAAATATCTGATTCTTCATAGTGATTCCAACTAGAGCTTGTTTCAATAGGACAGTTAGGTGACACATCACTAAAAGGCTAATATTGGGTTCATCTGTAATTAGCATGTTAAATAGTGTCTGTATGTTAAATATCACCACAAAAGATTTTTTGTCAACCATAAGCAATATAGAAAGGTTACACAGGAAAAGTGCTTTGTGGGTAAGTGTTCATGATGCCTGACACAACTGGAGGATGTCATAGAGGTTTTGAGTGCACACGAATGTGTAGATGGACAGTTATCAAATTACTGGGGCCTCTTTTCTCTGCTGTTGGGCAACATTATCGTGGGCTAAGAAGAGGCTTGGAATGTCTATGGCAAAAGTCAATAGTATTATCCATGAAAAAAACATGTGAATGAACAGCTGTTGTGTTATGGTTTGTGCTATTTTAGCAGCCCAACATTTTGTACTGATATGGAGACTGTTCACAGGTCACCATTTGTGAGATCACTTGCATAAACTAGGAATTTTTCCTAAAGATAGGACAAATATAGACCTCAATATAGACCCTGCTGCCATTAGGTAGAGGGGCTGTAATAATAGACCATTTAGACAATCCAAATCTGAAATGATAGTGAATAGCACAGGGCAAATAAAACCCCAAAAACTCCACGCTGAATGACTGCCTTAGCCACTGGGACATGGCTGAACTGGTATGGCCCTGATTAAAATGGAAAAGCCCCAGTAGCCATGAAGCTGAGGAATGTTGAGGAATTGGCCATTGCAGCCAGTGGTGCAAAAGGCAAGTCTACATCCAGACTCTGGAAAACAACTGCTGTTTCCTCTTTGTTCATATTAATTTAAGCCTTTGTCATGGTTTAACCCCAGTTGGCAACTAAGCACCACACAGCCGCTTGCTCACCCCCCGCCTCCCACCCCGGTGGGATGGGAGAGAGAATCGGAAAAAAAAGTAAAACCCGTGAGTTGAGATAAAGGCAGTTTAATAGGACAACAGAGGAAGAGAAAATAATAATAATAATAACTATAAAAGAATATACAAAACAAGTGATGAACAATTNCTTACTACAGTAGTGGAACTCCTCACATGAGACAATGGAAATTCAAGACTATCTCCAGCCTATGGATAAGTAAAACTTTTTGAGTGTTACAGTCAAGTTCTGCAGAACTGTGCGTGGGGAGTACCAGGACAAGGCAGATTAAAACAGTGAAGGGAAGATGGATCAACTACACGGATCAACAGCTACTGTGACAAACCATTGTTTGGAAGTCAGAAATTAAGAAATGTCTGCGTGATGGCAGAGTAGAAGGCAGCCACTGCCTTCCTGTGAGCCCCAGAAATAAGAAATGAAAAATGGTATCTGGGAGGGTTGTTTTGGTTTTTTTTTTTCCTCTAGCTCTCTTCTTTGGGGGTCTAAAATGAGAAAACAGAGTTTCTGCAGAGTTGTCTTCCTGTGATCAAAGGAAGGATGTGAAGAATCAAAGTATGCATTGGTTTAAGTGAGGAGATCCTAAAATCCCCATACAAAGTAATGTTTGGATAATTATATGCTAGTGAGCACTACACAACAAAAGTATTTTTTTCAGCTGACTGAGAGAAAGGGAAAAAATTAGACAATTAAAGTAAACCAAATGAAATAAAAAGTTTCATGCAAACATGGACAGATTAAACACTTTGTTTTCTGTCTTCAATACATTTCATAACACAAGACAAATGTCTCTGTGAGCTTTATAAATTTTACTGATGATTGCATTAAGACTTTTGGTGGAGTCATCCATTTTATTTTACGTGTACTGGTTTAGTTCCCTTCCATCAAAAATATCTGATTCTTCATAGTGATTCCAACTAGAGCTTGTTTCAATAGGACAGTTAGGTGACACATCACTAAAAGGCTAATATTGGGTTCATCTGTAATTAGCATGTTAAATAGTGTCTGTATGTTAAATATCACCACAAAAGATTTTTTGTCAACCATAAGCAATATAGAAAGGTTACACAGGAAAAGTGCTTTGTGGGTAAGTGTTCATGATGCCTGACACAACTGGAGGATGTCATAGAGGTTTTGAGTGCACACGAATGTGTAGATGGACAGTTATCAAATTACTGGGGCCTCTTTTCTCTGCTGTTGGGCAACATTATCGTGGGCTAAGAAGAGGCTTGGAATGTCTATGGCAAAAGTCAATAGTATTATCCATGAAAAAAACATGTGAATGAACAGCTGTTGTGTTATGGTTTGTGCTATTTTAGCAGCCCAACATTTTGTACTGATATGGAGACTGTTCACAGGTCACCATTTGTGAGATCACTTGCATAAACTAGGAATTTTTCCTAAAGATAGGACAAATATAGACCTCAATATAGACCCTGCTGCCATTAGGTAGAGGGGCTGTAATAATAGACCATTTAGACAATCCAAATCTGAAATGATAGTGAATAGCACAGGGCAAATAAAACCCCAAAAACTCCACGCTGAATGACTGCCTTAGCCACTGGGACATGGCTGAACTGGTATGGCCCTGATTAAAATGGAAAAGCCCCAGTAGCCATGAAGCTGAGGAATGTTGAGGAATTGGCCATTGCAGCCAGTGGTGCAAAAGGCAAGTCTACATCCAGACTCTGGAAAACAACTGCTGTTTCCTCTTTGTTCATATTAATTTAAGCCTTTGTCATGGTTTAACCCCAGTTGGCAACTAAGCACCACACAGCCGCTTGCTCACCCCCCGCCTCCCACCCCGGTGGGATGGGAGAGAGAATCGGAAAAAAAAGTAAAACCCGTGAGTTGAGATAAAGGCAGTTTAATAGGACAACAGAGGAAGAGAAAATAATAATAATAATAACTATAAAAGAATATACAAAACAAGTGATGAACAATTCAACTGCTCACCACCCACTGACTGATGCCCAGCCAGTCCCCAAGCAGCGATTGCTGCCCCCAGGCCGACTCCCCCTAGTTTATATACTGAGCGTGGAATAGCCCTTTGGTCAGTTTGGGTCAGCTGTCCTGGCTGTGCCCCCTGCCAGCTTCTTGTGCACCTGGCAGAGCTTGACTAGTGTAAGCACTACCTAGCAACAACTAAAACATCAGTGTGTTATCAGCATTATTCTCATACTAAATCCAAAACACAGCACTATGCCAGCTACTAGGAAGAAGACATTGCAAAATACTTCCAGACTAGGCAGGCTCTTTAGTTTTCGTCTGAACAAAGAACGTCATTCAACCATTACTATTATTAGATTGCTTGCCCTTAACAGCCCCAGAATAACCTTAAACTGTTTGTTTATATGTTTTATTTTTAGTTTTGACTGCTTAGCTGGATAATCATTTACTGATCCTCAGTGCCCATGGAGCCATCATTGTGAAACTGTGAACAAGCTTAAGACACAGGCAAAAGAGATATTTACAGACTAGGTCAGGTGGGGTTTTTTTTCAAGTTGGATAACTGTAGGATATCTGAGATTCTCATGTTTAATATCCTTCATAGCCTCTGAGAAAAAACCTAAAAACTATGGGTTGGGATGAAATAAGTTTTCATTCAAACCTCTCCATGATATTCAACTAAACTCTACTTTAAGTTGTCTTGGAATATTTAGAATCTTGACTTTGTGTTATGGTTCTAGAATTTGTACCTTAGTCAACGTAATCCCAGCAGCCTCTAGGTCTGGGATCAAGAGTTAGACAGTAACCTAACCAAAATTTCTTGAACAGTGCTTTTGAAATACTAGCATTTCCATCAGACAATATTCTCTTGCAGTTTCCATGTCTGCATGCTTTGATATAGGAAAGGCTGGATAAAACTTCAGATTTCTGGATGGTTATGTCAGAGAAGGTCTTGGAGGCCTGTGCATCTTCTTCTGTGCCATGGCTTTGATCTCAGTCCCACAAGAACAAATATTAAAGACTGGTGTTACACATTTTCAAGGTATTTTAGCTAAGAGAATGCAAAACTGTAGGTTTTGAGAGTATATATGGGAGAAAGCTGTCATTTTGAAATTCAGCTTTGATTGCTCACTGACCATGATTAGTCAGGCACAGGCAATTTTAATTGACTGTCTGTAGATCAGAAATAGCACTGGGCTGCAGAAGTCAAATTACAGTGGTCCCAGACTGCACTGTATGCAGTTTACTGGGTCACACCAAAAAACTTCATTAGTAGTATAACATGTCAAAATTAGTCACTTAAGAGTGTAAACAGCTCCAGAAACAAGAATGAGCAGGCCTCCAGCCATCTGCTTTGTGTGTTAGTCCTGCTTTTTCACTGTAGGCACTGATTTTTGTTCATTCAGCCAGATGATCGTCATCTTAGAGTCAGCTGAGTGTCCCAAAGTTGCAGCGAGCTGGAGATGTCAACAGATTGAGATGCCTTCCGGTAGGGGCACAAGGCTCTGGGCTCAGCAGGGAGGACCAACATCAACAGCTGGTACATCCCAGGATCTCTTTTCCATCTTCTCCTCTCATTTTTTGCTACAGATGTTAGAAGCAAACGATCTTGTCATTATTAGCAAAGGCACCCTGGAGTAACCCTACACTCCTTTTTAACTCTCAAGCCAACGACAAACCTTCCTCCCCCATCCTCCCTCCCCTTCTCTTTCCCTCCCTCTCACCTCTCTCCTCACTCTGTTCTCTGCTATTTTGACATTCTGCATTTGAATTTGGAGTATATTATTTTCATCAGAATTTATAATTTCTACCTAGAATATTTTTTTGCTGCCTGTTCTGCGGCAGCTGATTCTTATGGACCTGATTCCTTATTCGATGAAACTAGATTTATTTGGGTTAAATTCTATTGAGATAGATTTGTAAAGTTCTATAAAATAACACAGAGATCTTGAATAGAAGTAATTAATGTTTTCTTAATTTTTTTTGGCACCAAAAATATGGAAAGTGTACACTAGCCATGCAACCAGAAAACAAATCCTAAAATGCATGATCAAAAGAAAACATTACCAAGCCTCTGAACAGCAGTAGCAGTGTCAATTGCTAGTTCATATAAAAGAGTCAGTAGGGGATTAGGCAATTGCTGTGCAAAGAATAAACCAATGATTTTGTGAAAATTAGTGTTCAGCTGATAGTCATTTAATTAAACTGTTTGCTTTAGCATTTGTGATTTTTAATGGAATTTCAGGAGAGGTGAAAGGGAGGAGTTGAAGGATAAAATTTAATACGGATACAGAAAGCTTTCATTTCTTTGCTAAATGCATAGTGTTTTGATATGTTGTTATTCCCATCAATAGACTAAAAGATGAAATATATTAATATAGCAACAGCTTCTGGAAAAATCATCCTAACTTTAACTGAAAAATAAATATTAGTTGGTAGTGTCTTTACTGTACAGCCATGCTTCAGAGATGTTAAGGACCAAAGTGAGAGGAAATGTCTTACACTAGAAATGCAAAACTCACTTTCAGAGTTAATAAGCTGCTCCAGTGATCTGTGTGGACAAAAAAAGATGGCATTGAGAAATGGCCTAGTGGAAAAAAAGTAATTTCAATTGCTGATGAAAAAATGTGAAATGATAGACATCCTCACATCAAAATCATGATGAAGTTAAAGACTAATATTCCAGTATATCTACTAATCAGTGGGAGTGAGGAAGAAATATTTCCTAAGAATTAGCAGGGGGGGGCTATTTTGATGAACTTTTGCTACCTTTAAAGCCTCTGGCAAGTACTGGAGAAAGGATATTAAACTTAACAGGGCCTTGATATGATCGACCACAACTATTTTATTCTGTGTGGATCACATCACCTTTATTTCTGAACTTAAATGTTGTGCCGGTTACTTGGACAAAAATTAAGTGTATTATAAAATAGGAAAGGCACACATTAGGAACTGTAAGTCAGGAAAACTTTATGCTTAGTTATATGATAACAATGTAGCCTCTCTGTCATTAGCAGACATTACCTGATTACGTGGTAAACTTTGGATGAGATTCTGTTTACCATTGCCCTTTAACAAATGTATGGAAGGAGAAGGGGCAGGCTGGTCAGTGAAGTCCTTCAGTCCTCTGAGAGTCCTGATCCTGGGATCGGGTTGAGAGGACATCTAACCTACATCAGTTGGGTTAATCATAAATGTCATGAACATTTTAATTAAACAGCCACAATGACATGATAAGCATTTTGTATAAAATGGCTTGTCCTCCTCTCACCCCCTCAATGCTCCTGTTAAAGCTCAGCTCACTATGCACAGAGGAATGAAAGATTCATGAGCTGGAAAGACAGCAAGGGAAGAGGAACACGGCTCTGTAATAGTAATGGGCAGCATACTTGGTAAGGCAGCAGTGTATCTAAATGAATCAGGTGTCAGCCTATACCCATGTCTTCACAGGCTCGTATTGCCCCTCATCTCCTCTTACCAGCTGGGCTTCTACTTAAAAGCTGCCTCTGGACTTTGCCAAACCCCTTGCAATCAGCCAGAATGTACTAAAACCAGAAGTTACACAATACTCTGACCTCCCTGCTCCCTTCTATCCATCTATTAGCCTATGATAATATTTTATTTAATAGTATCATTACACATGGTAGTACCATGATATGTTTTTGTTATCATGAAAAAGTCAGATGGCATTGTTCATTACTATGCTGTTATTTAGTGGCTAGGCTGCTCAGGATATATAAGGGCAGAGCCTTTAATTCCTACTGTTTCTGTTCCTAATTCTATAATGAACTTGCCTGGGTATGGTCAACACCAAGTAAGTTTTAGCACTTCTTGGTATTTAAGTATTCTTAGGAAAAAAAGTGGGCATATCTGGTCTGAAAAAATGTTTGGCTATCTCAGTGGCAAATATTTAAATTACAGTTGTATTGCTCTTATAATGAAATAGACTGGAAACTTCCTGCAATATCATGTATTGTGTTTATTACCCAAGAAAAAGCAAATCAGTCTAACCTGGCCATTAATCTACCCCAAAGTTTTTGTGTGTAGAGGCATTACAGATGCTGTGATGGAAAGATGAAGTTGTCTGTGTACAAAAATGTCAACAAATCTAGTCAAGTATAGTCACAACAGGTCCTGCACACTTGCTGTCCAGCCAGTTTAACCCCTGTACCATCTATCAAAGTCCTGTCTCTCTCTCAGTCTACTTCTCCAGGGAAGTGCAGTAAGGATAGGAGGGAGGTGTGTTTTGACTCAGATAACAGGAAAACAAGGATAACAGAAAACACACATAAATTAGGGTGTGAATTTAGTATATTCACCTTTGAAAAAATTTGTGAGCAGGTTTCTGTAGAGGGTTAGGAAAACAGGAATCCCTGAGGTATTCTCATGGCAACACAGAATTCTATGGGTCTTCAATAACATAGCATGGTGACCGTTGATATAGGCACAAATTAAACAGACTCTCCTATTATTGTTATTCATTTGCATTGGTTTCTTTTCTACTCATAAATTTATGCTAAGAAAACAAGGTAGTACTTTAAAGTGGTCATTGGGGGTGTGGAAAGGAATGTGATAGATCTTTAAGTTCAGACCTACTTAAAAGACAAGAAAGCTCAGTTCTTTGGAAAAAAAAAAGATGCCTTGCAAAATAACATCTTCATTTTATTTATATAGAATGATGTGTTGTAAGTGCTAGTTAGCAGATATTCAGTTAATGCAAAATAACAGCATATTTTTATAAATGTATATGAATATTTTTCATATTTTGTCTACTTTCTTCTTCCAGTTTAGTTTCCCTCAGTGTCATGTGTCCTTTTCTTTGTATTTCCCACCTAAGCAGAAAGAACCATACACATATCCTAATAATAAATATGCAGCAGCACTAGGAGCAAGAAGATTTGTGCAATCTTNGTCCAAAACAAACATGTCTCATGTGACAGCTCCATTATATTAAAAAGCAAAAAGTAGGAGTTTCATGTAGTATGATGCAAATCATAGTTCTGCTTAAGGAATACTTTAGAGTAGTAAATGATGATCTTGTTTAAACTGTGATCCATCTTGTAAGACAGAAATGATCTGGAGTACTTCATAGGCTTAAGTTAAAGCTTTCTTCCTGTTTGAAAATTTTGAGTTTTGTTTCTTTTTCCTTTGAATATCATAATGCTCTTATCTTAATTATAATGTGCCACTGTGACCGTGCATGTGGCTAGGAATTAAGCTTAACCCTTTGAAAAGAGGAGTCAGATGTTTCTTATTTGTGTGGGTTATCTGTAAAAACACAGAAATATGCAGGAACCAATGTACTTAGTGTAAGGTGAAGAAACCGATAACTGGTACATATTACCCAGAAAGTACGAAGAGGTCAATTTTGGCCCTCACAGCAAACATCAAATTTCTTTGCATAGGAGAAAACTCTGCTGGTGAGGGAAGGCTGATACTGTAAGGCCAAGGAGTCTTTTACTATGTCATCTGCTACTGTTATAAATTATAAACTACTTTCTCAGTCTAAACAAGAAGTGTCATAAGATGTCCACACTAGGCAAAAGAGAGTTGTGTGGACAAGTCGCTGTATGGGGTACAAGCTGCCCCATTCCTTATCCCTCACCTTTGGCAGAGGTAGAAGTCAGGACCTGGACCCCCTGCAGGCACTTCCTGACTCATCTCCTCACTCCACTTCCAACACCTCTGGGCACTGCACCTTCTCAAGTTGCGGTTCTCTTTTCCGCTCAGGGAACAGGCCTTGCTTTCACTTAGGGTCAAAAATGCCTCCCGGGACCTTCGTCAATATTAATGTCATGTTTTAATATGGCAATTGCACTCAAAGGTCAGCAGAGAAATCAGAAACCCAG
>VYZW01039331.1:7121-42205 GCA_013401315.1 Balaeniceps rex | reverse complement strand
ATCATTTCCCTCCTCTCAACTCCTTTATTTACCATCTCCCTTTAAACTCTTCCTTTTCTTCTGCTGAATATTTCTGTGAAATCTTGTCAACTCTTTTGGGCCATATATACAAATTATCTGGATCAAGCCATTATATATCTTGCTATTTTTTCATAAGAATAAACACTACAAGCATATGAGAGACTAGTTAAGCACTATGTCACATTCCCTCTTCTGGCCAAGATCCAGAATATATGATTGTATTCTGCTATTTGGCATTAATTTGTCTGAAAGCACTTGCCTGCAGTTTCAACACTTCTCAAGTTAGGATATATCTAACCATAATTCAACCAACTCACTCAAGGAAAGCCACATTAAAATGCTCCTTAGATTAATCTGTACAGACTATTTTCCATATGTTCCTTAAATATGACAGTAGAATTGAATTTAAAATGTCAACACATTTCATGTTAATGAAGTTTAAAAAAAGCTTATTCTGGTATATTTGGATTTGGCTGAACTGAAACTGATTGAGAAATTAGAAAAGCGTTGGTGAAAAAATAAGCTTCTTGGGAAAATCTGCAACAGAGTGCTTGCAGCACTGCCCAGCAGTGAAGGGCTCTAGGCAGTGAGGATGAATGAATGAAACCTTCCTCTGCCCCATCAGCAACACTCGCTTGTATCGGTCACTGCTCCCCTTCTCTCCCCTTCCTTTCCTCCCTCTTCCCTTGGCTAAATCCCAAGGGCAGGGCAGCTGTGGTACTTTTTGAGCTCCTGCTACAGGAGCCTTCACTGTGCTGCGGAAGCCAGGACAGGTCTGGGTGTAATTCTGGTTCTTTGTTGATATCTTATTGTTCTCGCAAATACATTTCCCAGTTTACTTGGAAATTTACATAACTGTGAAGAGCATGAATGTCTTGCATATATGAGCAGCGAATAGGGTACCCTTGGGTAAACCTGGCAAAGAAATACATTAATATTTGTAAAAAAGCATTACAGTTGTGCGATACCTGATTATATGATAGAGTTGTTCCCTGCTAATGAGCAAGTAGCTATGGCCTAAAACAGCTACAAGAAGGAGATAAAGTACCAAAGTCCCACATAAAGAAGGCAGGCTGTGTTCCCTTCACTCTGTCCTGATAAACGTATAGCTGTATGTAGCAGAAAAACATACACTGGCCCACCCTTAGCTGGTGCCAGATGACTTAAAAGAGTTTCTGTCCCATGGAAATTCTTTTTTCAGAGTGAAAAGCTTTAGGGTACAGTAATAATTAGTGCCCTCTACTGTCCAAAAGGTCCAGCCTACGACAACAGCTGGGCTTTCATGGCTTCATGTAGACAAACAAGGAACTGGCTCAGAAGAGGAGTGCAGAGCCTTCTTTAGGTTAACTGTTAGAGCAAGGAGGTCTCAGCCTTTCCCCCTGCAAGCAACTCGGACAGCCTCATGACTAATCGCTGACTCTGGATTGCTCACAACCCCAGAAAAGATCATACAAAGCTTTTAGAAAAAGGGAAACAGGACAAGACACAAAATGCAGGTCCACCAGGCCACACTATATCTGGAAATTTTGAGGACACCAACATAGCTGTGCCCTTGTGCATTGTAGTTGAGTGCAGACACCTGCATCAGCTCGAAGTGACAGCAATCAATCAGTGAGAGTGGTAACTGTGAAATTTCCTCTCTGATACTTTCCAATACTCCGTGTATGAGCGGATCTAGCTTTCAACATAGTTGTGATGCCACAGCCCCCACCTTGTCCTTTTGGTAGCTCGTCCCTAATGAGTTCTTATTATATCTCAGTGCAAAGAAGTATCCTGCCCAGACATTGTATTGCTAAATTCTCTGGGCTTTCAGACAACCTGCGATGAAAGATAATTCAAGGAAGGAGAGTTATTTTAATGTTTGGAATCCCATATATTTAACAGCATTTCACTACATATTATCACTCATCTAACACTGAGTTCTCTGTGAACTCAACAAAAGAGGAAAATAGGCAGAAGAGAAAAAAGAAAGAAGCAGGGTTTCTCTTGCTCGTGCACGTGGTAGCAGGAGGCTTCAGTCAGGCTGAAAAGACAATGGCCTAAAGGAGAAGATGTGGCTGACTACCAAAGACTGTTGTATACACGACGCAGGCTTTGTACCCTTATTTCAGATGACAAGTAGAGTGGACGGTCACAAAGACTAACAGCTCAGGAAAGGCAAAAAAAAGTGCATATTAGAAGATCAAACGTTTAACAGCCACTCATATTGCTGGGTCACACATTCCAGCACACGCAACCCAGCTGATGACCGGTGGCTACGGACATAGTTGGTTTCAGTCTCCTCAAAACACACTTGAGTAAATACAAACACATGAAAGGGATATTTGATTCGAGCACCTAAGGTAACAAGCTCCTGCTCCACATGAAAAGAGAGCAGATTTGATATGCGGCGAATGAATCGTGACAGCTCTGACACTCAGATGGTGCCCCTCTGAGTGACGTCACCTGCTCGGCCAGTCCCCGCTCTCCACAGTGTATATTAGTTTTCCTCCTTGTCTCAAGCTGTCACTTTAGGTTCATTTCACTGCAGTTGCCAAGCTATGGTAACGGGGAAAAAGGAAAGAGAAACTACCACCGTGAAGTCAACGTGACAGTCTAAGTCCAGTAATCAAAGTAAATTAAAGGAGATTTTATTTTTAAATCACCTCCTCCACTTTCCTTTCAAGAAAGCACCAAAAAAAAAAGGACTTGTAACTTTCAAGCCATTTGAAAGAGGCTGTCTTACACAAGTAACACTTAGCATTTTGAGCAATGTATTAATACTTACTACTACCAAAAATCCACTTAGTCTGGCAAGGCCTATTCTTTTTTTTATTTTTAACATAAAGGGGACAAATATCTCCAATGGGAGCTGGAGTCCCATTTGCTTGGAGCCTTCTTCCATTAACTTAAGGGCCAGAGGTGACACTGTGTCTTCCCTAGGTCAAGATCCAGCCATGGAGTCTGATGTGCCCACTCACACAAAATCCCAGCCCAGCTTCATAATTCCCAAGACCAAACCTGAGCTGGCCTCAGCAGTAATTAGACTAGTATCATCCGTAAAGGTACAAATCACCCCAGCTAGTTCTGCAATGCAAGAAGTTACTCAGCTTCCACAGAGTACAGCAATGCTGTGGCCATGCCACAGACTCTCATGCAGTGTGGTGCAGGGACAGCAGTGGGAACGTGTGGATTGAGCCACACATACGGATTTCTTAACCTTCAAGGTACAGCTGCTTCATGGGTGCCAACCAAACACTATGAAGAAGCATGCACAAGGCAGAGAAGGCAGTCAAATGTGTTTGAAAATGGTGACATCCAACAGTTTATACAAAAAGGAGAGAAGATTGGCATTAGCAATACACATAAATATGCAAAAACACTTACACAAATCTTATGCAACAACGTCAGCATCAGTGCACAATCAAGATAGAAGGAGCATCTTATCACTCCTAATTTATACATACACATTTCTTCTACTTATTTTTGCTATTATCTTTAAGACTTGATAAAATTAACTTTTTTCAGTGAATTTCATACAATCTTCTGGTATCTCAGCAATAAGCAATTCAATTGATAGTCCTGAACTAAGTCTATTCCCAGCGTCCTGCTCTGCATGTACGCATCTGTGTATCCACATCTTTAGAGTGTACTTTTCTGAGGAACAGGTACAGCTCTCCTGCTGAACCTGAGGCCTCATGTGATCAAAACAGATAACAAGTATGCCTGGATTATCACTGTTTTATGTATGACATATGACAACATATCTGAAACAGAGTATAAAGCAAATAAACACATGCCTGTTGCATCAACAACTAGCAAGTTGGCCACTTTTGAAGGAAATGGGTGACAAACTGGAAAAATATACTTGTATCCTCCTATGAATATTAAACGTGGTTTTTCCTGTTCAGTTTTCTATTGCTGCTTAACCTGAATGAACTGAGTTCAATCAAAGGAAGCTGCAAAGGGTTTGTTAAAGAACTGGGCAGGAAAGATGAAAGAATGGCCCAGATAAGGAACATCCCTCAAAACACTGGCATGGCGCTTATAGCTAGAAGGAGGGACTCCTTGTGTCTAAGCCTGAGAAGAGGAAGATCAGACAACACTGATCTGTTAAAAGATCCCGTCCTACAGACAGGAAAGGGTTTGGGGGTGAAGTAGAAAAGGCTGTCCAGAGTGAGAAAAAGCTGTCAGCCTGGAAAATTCAGAAACAGTCAGAACAGCCTGTAAAGCAAAACAAGTTGTTCCTCCTGGCTCAGATGTGAAGAACAAGGTGGTGCTGAATGAACTGTGGATAAACAGGGAAACTTTGGTATGTGGATGTGGGTGTAGACCCCCTGCTTTTTACTTTGGTATGCTGAAAAGTTGCTTGGGGGTCATATTAATGAGAGCTACTGTTCCAGGCTTCAAAAGATAAAGTAGGGCCCATGCCTGGACCTGCAAGAGTAGTCACTGGTTGGTACTCACAGGACTACAACATTGCGGCCGACCTGACAGCTGGTGGATTAAGGGATTCCACTCCCAGAGAAGTAACCACCTGAGACTGACCAAGGGGGAGAGAGTAGACAGACATACTGTATTTGGTAGGTCTCAAGACATAGCAACAGTTGTTAAAGAATACAGAAAGGCATGGATTGAAAACAACATTCAAAACCGTGTTTCTGGAAAAAAATACTACTGTTCTCGGTTTCTTTTGAGGAAAAAAAAAAAAGGAACATTTATTTACAAGACATTCTGAGCACTGAGGATGGATGGATGTACCATCTGTATCTCATCCATTGATATTGCACTGACTTTTTCACTTTTGTCCTCAGTGGTATATTCCCACTGACTTTGATTTGGGCAGAAATCTACATAGTCACAATTAATTATTATATTGGAAAGGATAAAATAACATGATAGGGAAATATGCAGAGTATCATTACAAGAATAAATCTAAAAATCTTTTTTTTCTATACTGCAGCTAGTAGGCTGCTCAATTAGAACCTGTGTCAGATTGCTTAGCATTGATTGCAAATAGCTTGCCAATTTTACTGATATGAAACGCTAAAGCAAATGCCATTCACCAGTGGTGCAATAGGCAAACTGGCCTCATGGCAGCCATGTGAACATGCTCTTGCACTTACACAGAGTCAAAATCTGGTCAAATCTCAGGAAGCTCAGTTTGGCAAAGTACCTATAAATTCTCAGGTGTCTGTTTGATTTAATCTTTGTGCCTCCTTTTATTTATGGTATATGCATAGATGCTTGCGGCCACATCCTCATTTAAGCAAATGTAAGCCCAGTGTAAAAGGATCTTAAAATGAGTTTAAATGTGAAGAAGTCTACTAATAGTTGACCGAATGATTAAAGGACATTCATTGGGCTGGTACCTGTGCGCATGGGGATCTGGACATAGACAGACTCATTCTCACATTTTAAGAAAAATAGAAAGGAAAACTCATGACACGAATTAAGTAACCTATCATGCTGTACTAACAGATTTAGAGACAGTTTATGGTCACAGAGAATAGTTTACAGCCAAACCAAGGGTTTTATGGCAAATCAATAGAAAATAGTTTTGTAAGCTGGTTGAAAAGTCCTTCCAATTTACAAAAAAAAGTCAAACAAGTCATTTCACAAACACTTGATAATCAGGAAGTAGTTTACTCACCCCTGAATAATCTGATCAACTCTGCACTCACAACACAGTGTGTGTTGCAACACTCACATCTTTGCTACCCTCTGTGATAAGCCCTTGAATGAGCTTGAGTTTTGAGGTGGACTTGCCTCAGCTCATTATTGAAGTCAGCACCCCAAAAAGCACCAGGAGGGTGACGAGAGCCCTGGAAGGGGCAGGTTCCCCAGCCTAGGATGTGAGAAGGCCAGGAGTCAACCCTACTGGCTAAGAGAGCTTAAAATCAACCTCCTCCCCACGGAGGGACTATCCTCATGTGTATGCCATAGCCTTGTGACATGCGGCCTCTCCTCCAGTCTTGGGCTCAGGCCAGGAACTTTTCAGTCGCAAACTCTACAGAGTCCCCTTTGCGCAGAAAAAGTCTCCTTTTTGTCAGGCTCTGAGGACTGCCTGGATATTCACTCCCTGCCTTTCCCAGCAGTCTCCCAGGTTGATCAAGTCCTGCTTGCTGGGTTTTCCTCCCAGCTTATCCTCTCATTTCAGAAGTATCTTTCCCCAGGAAGAGCCAGCTGCCCTCCAGGGAGGCGCATCCGCTCCCCTGCCAGGAAATCCCCTGCCCCCTGCCACAGCCAGGACAGGACAGAGGTGGTGGCTTCCTTGCTGCTGCACAGCCATCCTCTTCCAAAAGGATCAAAATGTAATGACATAAAGCAGACAAAAAGGATGTCAACTGCTTCATATTTCTGAAAAATGTCATCTTTAATGGTTAAAAGACTAATGATTATTGCCCTGAAGCCAAGAAAGGAGAAATCTAAGGCCAAATCAGAATCAGAAGCGATTACAGTGAATCAGTGGAGATATTCCTGACCAGAAGAGTAACCTGCTTTCCTGTCATAGGAGTAAGAAGGGTTTCAGAAAAATTTAATTTAAGAAAAGGAGATTCTTGCATTGCTTTTTATTTGCTTAACTCAGGTCTGCTGTGTAAGATGGTACCGTCTTCTCTACATTATTTGTACTCTTATCTACATGGTTACATATTTATTCTTTATTCTGTACCTAATTATGTATATTAAGTTTTTCAGTTACAGTCAGGCATTGTACCCACTTCTAAGGCCAATATCCTGATTTTTTTATATTAGCATATTTGTCCAAGTTTACTTGGGAAAATGACCTGAATTGGTATACTTGGCATTTGAAAGGTTAAATAGGGTGATGTTTAGAATACTTTTTCTGAAACTTCACTGGTTGAAGTATTTATTGCTATATATACTTAGGAAAGGTAAATCTCCTGGGAAGCAGAGCATCTGTTGCACTGAGAAAATCCATAGTTATGGGAATTGTATAAAACCCCACGGAAGGGAAAGACCCCTCCTGTATGTCTAGTTCTCATACAAGCATTATTCTAAAATGCTTTCCATTATTTATTTTACACATCTAGAGCCAAACACACTGATCCACTTGCAGAAGCAGGCACAAATCCACTGAAGTAAATGACTCTGGATCCACTTACAACAACAGTGAATTTGGCCCTTACATATACAGTTTTATTTCTCCTCTAAGCTAAAAATACCTTTATATTTCAAGACTACCCTTTATTTGAGTTTACATCCCTTAGGACCAACACACAGCAAAGCAGCGAACAGGCTGGAGGGGCTTTAGTGAACAGAGAACTCTCAAAATGTGATCACAATGTCCTTTACAGCATGAGTAAATCCCAAGGGATCTCCCACATACAATTCCTAAATACTGAGAAGAGTTAAAGCTGTCTGTCTAATCTATGGAAATGTGAGTTTCAAGCACTGATAAATTGGGACTGCCAAGAATAAACTCACTTTAAAATGCCAGTGATTTTTTTCAGAGAAACAAAAAAATGATGAGAATATCTTTTTCTAAATTTCATACACAGTAATTACTATGTATCCATTCTTGCTCCCCACGCACCAAAATTGCTTGGAATAAGTTGTCAAAGTAAATTGGCTATTCTTTCAACATTGGTAAATTATTCTTCTATTGTGGACTCCTAGCTTGATAATTTAGGATATGATAATTTTCATTTACTTAGTGTCTTTGACAATTTTGGAACAAACTACTAAGCCATTTCTTTTAGAAACCTATTAGGTAATTATTATCCTAAGGAGAATTAGTCTAGTTAGATTTAAGAGGAAAGAATTGATGGTCATAAGATTGAGGTCACAAGGAAAGGAACTATGAAGTAAGATTACTGGGATGTGAAAAATATCCAAGTCATAATACACATAGCCCATATACAAACTTGATTGTATTCTCACTTCTCTGTAAATCAGTAGTATTTTCTCTGCAACCAGTGTCATTATGCTAGTGGAAAGAAATCAGAATTATACTAACAGGATGGTGCTACTGAGAGGACAAGATCTCCTTCTATTGGCCTATCATGAGCAGCTTACTCTTCTTGTCTCAGGTGTTTCTGGATTTGCCAGGGTTCTTAGTGGCCGCCTTCACAACACAAGCCCCTGCGTACAGGAACGTCCTGTAGTCACCGTGGTCCTCTGATCTATCCTTACCCACAAACTCATGCAAGCACCAAACACCCATGTCCTTCCAGTGGAGCCTATTCACAATTTGCTATATTCCCGAGTCTTTAGGAATTACCTTCACAGAAAAGGTAATGTGTCCCTAAATATGCAGTGAAGACTGGACAAATCTCTGTTATTAACAGCTTTCCCACACTATATTCACTGTTTTCTCCAGCCTGACTAATCTTTCCACCTTTCTGCAGAGGAGATCCCAGGCCTATGGAGCATCCTCCTAAGTATCTAGAAATAGTAGCGAAGAGAAAGCAGTTATCAAAACTGTAAAGCAGACTCATGAACACGGGAGGGGTAAAAGAGGGACCAAAACACAAAAAAAGAAGGGATGGTGGGGAGGAGAAGATAGCTCGGTGTAAGGAAAAACTAACTTAGCAATATAAATAATAAAGAAGACCCTTTGCATCCTTGAAGGGAATATAATTATTTTCAAACCCAGAAAAACTCTTGGCAGTGCAGCTGCTCCCCATGTGTATCTTGTGTGCAGGTGGGTCCTTCCTCATGAAACACCTCAGCTTCAGGCTGTAAATATATTGGAAGCAAATCATTTTGGTGCTTGTGCAATGTATAAGAGAGATCACTTCTCTGGATTAGGCAAAAATTTAGATTAAACAGACAGGATGACTTTAGTAAAGAATATTTCATACCTTCAGAGTATCCTGAAAAGGATTTGCTATTTCAGGTAGAGGTGCCACTCTTATGGAGAGGCTTGTGCCTCTCTGGGTCAGGTTTCTACCACAATGCCCCACTCACAGCTCTGGTCAAAAGAGCGCTTCAGTTTGCTCAAGCACACCATGGCACCCCAGGGAGTCTCTGAGAGGCAGCCACCAAGCAGTATATTTCCCAGGTCCCATGTACGTACTAACTGAAAACATTGCTTACACTGCCTTAACACTGCAGCTGTACACAATCAGGTAGGAAATGAACTTGCACCTATTTTTGTGCCTGGGACCGACTTACCAGACGCACTTTCTTCTGCTAGGAGCTTTGGCTGAAATTTTTACTAAAATGCACCAACATAACGCTTGAATGAATTTAGTGGTAAAGATTACTGGGTTAACTGCAAGAGTTCAGCAATCACAAAGGAAATATTTTCTGAAATTAAAAAAAAAAAAACAAACAGGGGGAGGAGGTCCAGTAACAGGAGAGGTGGCTAGAAATGCTGAGGATTTAAAAACAGGGTACTTCACTGAAGAAGGAGAAACCAAGTAACTGCTTCACTACTCATGACCTTGCAGAAGAAGCAGAGATTGTGGCCTTGAAATACAAGCAAATTAATATTTTGGCAAAATAATTTTTGCTTTAAGACTAAAACACTATCTCTAAATGTATGCACAGGACAGCATACACATAGTATATACAGACACACAGGTCTTTTTGTGGCCTTTGTCAGGTTTCTGATAAGGACACTGAGGCCTGATCTTTGCTTGTAAAAGGGGTATAGCATCCAGGTAAATCACGTGGTATATAATATATCAAACAGAAATAAACCCTCCATTTTGGCTCATTCACTGGGATTAAGATTAAAAAGGTATACAAATATTTTTCTCTGTGAAACCAAAGTAATAATGAAGCAAAAATTACTACAAAGCTGGGAAAAAAATAGAATGATCTTTTTAATACATGCCTTTGCTCTTTATTTTCTTTGTCAAAATAGTGGTCATAAATCTGAAAGTGAACCCGGACACTTTCTCAGAGAGTTTTGAAGAAAGTGGGGACAGATGTAAATCTCTTGCTGTATTCCTCTGAGCAAGGCCATTGCAACGTTTTTCTCAACATAGGAACCAGAACAGGTTTAACTGACGGTTATAATAATAATTCCACATAACTTTGCTGAAATTAAGCACAAACAGTGCAATTTTGAAAGTGAACAGAGTGCAAGAAACATTGTTCAGCCAAAGCCAATGACAAAACTTGCTTTGACTTTAGGCGTGCTGGACCTCACCGAAACACTTACTTGAGAACCTGATCTATGAATTATTTCGTTCAGCCAAGAGAATAATAACAGCACGCGCGTTTCCTTCACTCCCCTCATCACCCCTGGCTTTTCCAGGACGGGGAGGCCTCCCACCCATTCCGCAGGCCTCTCAGGAGGAAACCGCCCTGGGGCAGCAGGACGCCCGTCTGGCAACTGAAAGGCAGCAAGCCTGTATGCTTAGTGATGTGAAGGGCAAAACCATGGAGGGTCGCGTAGCCTGTCCAGCCCTGGTCCTTGGGCTCCTCCACTGCGAGGCGAAGGTGGGGCCCTGAAAGAGGCTTTGGGCTGCGCTTCCACTGGCGGGGGGGTGGAAGGCGCAGGCCTGGCCTCCCCTGCAAACCATGTGACAAACACAATTAAATGCCTTGTCAGGTCCTTCTGCCTCACAGGGGGTAACGATACTGATTACAAAGAAACATTTCAGCATTCCCCTTTATTCCCTCATTTGATCTTAGTAGGAATGTAGGAATGACGCTGATAAAACTGATGCATGGTATCATTTTTGATAAAATACATACTGCCTGTGGAATAATGCTGTCCTGGCTGAGGCTCACTCTTGAAAGCCCTTATCCTTTTGTATTTTCCAGCTTTTCAAAACTTTTTTTTTTTTTCTATTTGTCTGTTCAATTGTGTTAGAAGCTTATCCAGACGCCTCTATGCTTGGAATAGAAAAAAAATTACTTTGTTAAGATGTTAGGCAGCACTGAATGTAGTTATCATTATTGTGGCCTTTATATCTACATTACAATTTTGTCACCAGCTCAATGTAATATCTAGAAATTCCCTTAAAATAAAAACTAGTGAGTGTGTTATGAAATTACAGCCAGGACAGATGGCCAGATCCTGTCATTGGAAATAAAAGTAATGTTATAAGTGTATAACTCCATTGGGGAAATTGAGTACCATAATAAAGTAGACTTCCACTTTCTGCAATGAAATTCAATGACTGTTGAGGAGTTTAGGGTTTAGAAAATTGAAAAATGAAACCTTTGGTTTTCCGCTGCTGTTTGATGATGTGTAGCAAGTCCCTTTATGGACTGAGGCTAACATCCAAATAGTAACAAGCTTGCAGTGAATAGAGCCCACAGAGGATCAGCTACTAAATCTTGCAATAAAAGCTGTGTGATTTACAGTAAATTCCAGAGGGCTGACAGCACCACAGCTGAGGGCATAAACACTTCTTTCATGGCTGAAGCTTCAGTCAGCTCTGTCTGCTGTGAAGTACAATCGAGCAGTGAGGCATGCTGCTTACCAGCAATGACTTTGATAAATAACTAGGAAGTCCCACTGTTGGCTTAAAACTAGAAGTTGTTCAGTTGCAATTCTGCATTTGTCCTGCTTTAATGGGTATGGAAGTGGCTTTAGCTGTAATCTGTCAGTGATTGATTAGGCCTTCCTGGATCCCTTCCCTGCTCCGCTCCCAGCTCTCTGCTCTCCACAGTTAAAACAAAATTGGTACATATCTGACTGCCCTCTTATGAGGAAAGTAAACACTCTTAATTCTGCTCAAGTGAGTGCAAGTTAAATGCCTACAACTGATAAATTGTTGACAGATAACACGTCTTAACAATGAGGTACCTAAACGCGCAGGTGCTCGTGCAACTTCTGCTTGCCATTTGGTTATGCCGGGTTTTAAAAGCCTAATCAGTGTAATTGGTGTCTTTTATGCATAGCTACAAGAGCCATGGCTGGAGCGGAGCCTTGGTTTCCTAACCGCAGAAGTACGGAGTTCCTAGGCCTAACACGGGATCATTCATTAACATGCTGTGTAAATTGGACATAATGTTAAACACGTGCACGAATGCCACAAAACTAGTCAGAAAAGGAGCGTAGCATTACTAGAAGAAGCTCCCATAAGGGTTGAAATATTTTGTCATTTATTTTATATTCAGATGCATCTGGGCAAAATGCAATATAGAAATGATCTGCTCTGATTTGGCAAGGTAGGGGAGTATTTTTCTTGTGTAAAGGTTCAGATCAGTTCTTTCGTTTTCGGTTGGAAAGGGCAAAAAAACCCCAAACGAAAGAAATACTACATCCAGAAAAAGCTGTTGGTAATCGAAAGGCAGTATGAGAAAGTCTCTTTACCTGATATCAATATAAAACATGCGAAAATTCAAATTATACCATCTGACTTGCATAAAAACTTCACTGGAGGGTGGACATGATTCTCAATGCATATAGATAAAACATTATTGTGAGATTGTGTAAGCATAGACCTGGCAAGGAGCAGAGTAGTTCTTGTATTCTATATGCTGTTTTCCTGTAGTTTTATAACTGAGTTACTACAAGCAAACCATGGTATATAATATGATGCAGAGCTGCTCTATGATACTTAAGAACTGTAAAGCTAAATATTGGGTGTGTATAGCCTTGAATTAGACCAAACTTGATTCTGCATTCTTGATTGTGCCTCAGCCACCTCTACAATTACTGGGAACAAGGGAAAAGGATTGTAGAGACTCACCCTTCCTCTGCAGCAGAGTATTTTTCTTTTAACAGAAAGAATGTATTGTGTTACTTCAGATTTTCCTACTATCAGAATTATTAAGAATTGTATTTATTTGGGTTTTTTAAAAATCCATTTGGTTACTTGTATATGCCACTGTGTTTATTTTCCAAAGGTCTGTGAAGGGGAGGGTCGTCAGTTTTTGACACAGAGGCATCAGTGATCATGCAAAGTGAACAGAGACATTTCTCTGTTTTGCAGTTTGCTCAACATGGAAAAGAACAGTGACTGGGGAGAGGGTGATCTCATTCTGTAATTTTGGGGGGTATTTTTCTGCATTCACTTGTAATGTGTACTGAGTACATTTCTCAAGTTTTTATTGACTGAACCACAAGACTATCAAATAAAGTAATGTCACCAAAAGAAAACATCTTCTAGCAGCATGGTATGACTTGATTTTAACAAAGTCATTTTCAATCTTTTTTTAAAAAAGCGATTAAGTATGATTTTTCATTTCTGAAACCGTCCACTTCTCATTGCCTGACCTACATGCATTGAATTGTTCCAAAAGTGTTATAAGGGCAATTACTGTTGCCTTGAACTTCTCTTGCCATGTCAAAGTAACAAGAAATAAGACATGGAAGAAGGTAGTGTTTGATTAGCTTGAACATTTGTGAAAAAGGATTTTTACTCCCTTAAGGATTTAGGAAGTAGCCTACCCATAAGTATACAATCAAGGAGAGATTTGCATACCTGAGAAACAGCAGTTCAAGCAGGAGAATGTGAGGTCAATTAGGAGTAACTAGTTAAGAAATTCAATTGGTGGCTATTTTCCCCATGCTTTTTTATACTTGTGATTTAATACCAGTTGATCTGAACTGCCATTAGTAGCTGCTGAGAGAATCAAAAGCTTAGGTCAAATTCACATATTAGACTGTGAAGCACAGTTATACTCCTTTAAGGTAAGTATTCTACATTTCTTTAAAAGGGACAGAGGTCTTTTTTCCCATTTAGAATGTCAGTCCCATAATAATTGCTTATTATATCTATCAAAGTTCTAGTAACTCTTATAGCATGTTTTTTAGCTATATCGCAAGTGCTTTAAAAGCTAATAAAGTTACAGCAAAGGTGTGAGGATTTTGAGTTATAATGAACTCTTGTAAAATCATTTTAGGATTCTGTCCAGAGGAAGAGGCACTGCAGAGAGGGTATGGATCTCTGAAGCTCTGCCCACTGATTCAGCAAGAACTCACTGGTTTGTAGAATCCAATTTTTCCATGGTTGCAGATTCTAGGTTGGACACGGAAAGCTTATTTACATGAAACTGCTCACTCCTTACTTTACATGCACTGTCACCTCTATGTCTTTCATCCCAGTTCAGCAAAGCCAATTTTACAAACTCGCTCTGCCAATAGTCATGCATATTCAGTTGTTACTGATTAGTGCCAAACCCTGAATTTTATTTTAAACCAGGTGGTATACACAGTTTATACATGTCTTTTCTGAGAATGAAAGCTATACACGTGAAGCCGTTCTTACTGTTTAGTAAGTGAGTTATATTTTAAATCCCATCATTCAGAAGAGTAAAGTATAATAGTGTAGCAAACACCATTTAATAGTGACACGTTTCATTTGGACAGCCACTTAATTGATATATCTTCCAAGGAAACTGTTTAGTCTACCAACTGTAAATGGCAATGACTACTGCTTAATCAGAACCATTTTAGCATAAATTTTGCTTAATAGGGAAACATTTTCCTGGTGACAAATACTTAAATAGTGTTTAACCAAGTGTTAAATAGTTATAAAATTCTAGACTCTCCTTTTTAATTTTAATAGTGAAGTGCCAGATAAAGATTAGAGGGAAAAAATACAAGTTGAAATGCTGTAAATATCTTTTTCTTTGGTTCAGTTTTTTTGTTCTGTTGAGCAGAGTATTTTGTCATTGTAAAGCTTTTCCAACTATTTTTAAGACTTCATCTCTTAACTGGGACAAATAATCAGGGAGACAGAACATCCACATATAATCTAATTAACAGATTTCTGCTGTCAACTTAAATAATAGTAATGTGATAACATGTATGTGCCCTGCCAAAAGGCATCTTGAGTCTCCACCACAACCACCCCAGCAAAAGAAGGCAAAATTCAGTCCTAACGCCAGTAGCTAGAGAGCACCTGCCTATCCCAGAAAGTGAACTGCACGCATAAAAAGACCACCCAGAACAACTCGCCTGAATATATTCAATAAACTTACCTAAAATAGCTATGCCTGTTCTCAAAAAAACATTGGTAAAAATGAAAACTACCATTTTGAGGTCCCATTGGAAGGACCCTACATATTTACCTAGGAAAATATAATGGGTAGAAGTGTTTCATGCTAACATACCCTTAACGAAGAGACCTTACTCCCACCAGCCAGTCTGTCATCTCTTAGACAGTATGTAAAGATGGCAAGAAGTGTCTTCTGCTATCATTTACTGTTTCAGGAGATATGTCATCAAGCAGTCCCTCAGGAGTATTGCTGCTATTAATAATTATAGCTTAAGGATCCAATCCTATAAAGGACTAAGCAACTCAGTGAGAAGTCAAGAGGCACAAAGAACTATTGAAAGGCTGAGCACCATCCTGGATCAGGCCCTTCAGTACTTGTGGTAAGCACTTGAATCACTCTCATGGTACAACGAGCAGTCAGTGCAATGCAGTAAATCATAGCAAATGTAAAAGGTTTTCTTGAATAAATGGTTGCACTAATAATATCCCATTTAATTAGCAAAAAAACATATTGCAACATGTCACAGAAAACGTGGCAGGGTAATCTCCACAATATACAGCAGCTGACGAGTTAACTGGGTGTTATGAAGATAGGCAACTATAACCCAAATATAGAGGTATCCATTCCAATAGGCTGGATGACAAGTAGTCTATTGTTTCATTAATTTCTACTTTTAAAAGTTAATTTCTTCACTTTTTAGTATTAGTCATGTATTATGAGAATTAACATAAAGGTGATGATAATGCATGATCTTTATATGCCATCTTATTAAAATGAAGCTATTTTTAATACTTTTAAGAGGCCTATCAGAAAACACAATTTATATCCTCAAAGTATATTTTGTCAGTTTCAAGTATAATTTTTGCATTCATATTCTTTTATGAATTTTAATGGAGACACTTAAATTGTAATTATTCCTCTCAGCTCAAACGCAGGTAACAAATGGAATTCAATCAGTGTTTGCGCATAATGACCATCATTAAGAGAGAAATAATAATGACATTCTCTCTGCATTAAACTTGCAGACTCTTTACACAATGATCTGAATCCCATTATTGATCTCCATGGAGATATGCAATTGTCACCTATTCTGCATAATATCTGAATGTTAAATACATTTGTTTGGAACAAATATTTTAATGAATACAGTCAGTTCCACTTAATTAACTATCTGATAACTGAATATTTTTGCTTAATAATTGAACATGGAACATCAAAATTGTCCTATTTTTTAATCAAATGCACTTGAGATTAGACACAGACATTCATTTAAATGTTTGTAAAATGTACATATGGTTTAAAATTTCCATTAGATTTCTTTAAAGAACACATATTAAGATACTGGCAAAGTATTTAGAAATCACTTTTTTTTCCCCTTTGTTTTTAATAAACTTTGTGAAAGCTTCAAACTGAAAACATTTTCCTTCTGAAACTATCTCTTTCCTTTTGTGGAAAGATGTCTCACAAATGGGTTTTCTACCAAAAGGTTGCTCATGAAGGTCTGAATACTGGCACTGAGCTCCTCCGGTGTCTTGTGAGAAACAAGCATTGAATTATTTCTTTCAAGAATCAGATGGCTACAATTATCCAGATTTTGTATACATACATAAGAAATGAAGAGAAAGTGTTTTTTACAACTTTCAGACCTACCAGCACTGAAAAAGACAATCACATCCATTTTTGCTCAGGTCAGCGTTCTGGAAGAAAAAAAAAGAAAACACCCTTAAATGTAAAACAGAGAACTGAAGTTCTCATACATCTGTTATTTTACTTTGATAAAAATGTCTTACTGATTCTAAATTTAAAAACTGGGGGGTTTAGCTGTAATAAAAATTGCTAAATCCAACCCTGTCTGAATAAATAAGGTACCTGAAACTGAAGAGAGTAATCCCAATTGACATTCGGAAAACCTACCTCTGGAGGCAGCCATCTTGTTAAAAAGAGCATTTTTGGTGGCACTGGTGATGGGAGAGGCTAGTAAAAGATGCCTTAGAGGAAAGTATGAGAAATCCCAAAGTGGATAATTAAAAAATAACTTGGCCATAGGGGAAGTTTCTTCCCATTCTCAGTAGTTGGCTAATGCTGTGAAACATGAGGAGCTGTATACTTTATTTAAAGAAACACTGAAACGGTAGGTTTTTTCATTATCCATGTAAATGCCTATTTCTTTCTTAGGATCCTGCTGAGCTCTTGGCCTCAATGATGTCTTATGGCAATGCATTCTGCCATATCTCTACATTTTGTAAAAATGCTCATTTACTAGGAGAGAGGACAAAGAGATAGACTGATTTACACTCTCTATATCATTCATGATTTTATTTTTCATAATCCTTTGTATGTGTCTCCTCTTCAGAGCTCAGGGTTTCAGAATCCTCAGTCTTTCCATGTTTCTATTTCTGTTTTGAGGCCACTTAGAGGGATTTGAAAAACCTTCCTTTCAAATCCAAGTCCCAAACTAAAATCCACGTGCATGATATTCCATGGACAGATGCAGAAAGTGGTCACTATACTACAACTTGGTCGATTAGATTAGATAAGTGGCCACTGAGTGCCTCAGTTCTTGCTCAGCCCCAAACTTCATTGGCAAAATGTCATAACCTTCTATTTTCAACCTACTAGCCTAAATCAGCTCATGCTGAAATCAGCAGTAACATTTTTTACTAATACCAGACAGAGGGGAGCTGGACTAATGCTCAGCACTTTTAAAATACTCAGATGCATTGCATTCACTGCGGCCATGGCACAAGACAGGAGGAAAAAACAAGGGAGCTGGAAGAGCTTAATGAAAGCCTGTTTTCTAGCCCAACAAGATTCCTCTTTAGTGATGAAGGATCTCTAGAAAGGGGCTTCCAGAAACCCCAACAGGTCGGCTTTCTGCAAGACCAGTGTAACTGCTTCCAACATAGATTAAACTGAGGAACATGCTATCTTTTTGTTTAAACCTTAAATTGTATTCCTATCAAAATCAGTCAATATACTTGCACCAGTTTCATGCAGTTAGAATAAGTGCTAAAGCAATGATGTTTCTAGTTCATGTTTAAGTCACCCACCTACTCAGCATGTCTTTTAAAGATTAGGTGGAATTTACCTATCAGTTTCTCTTCACGTCTCCCACGAAGAAATAGTAGACCTACAGCAAAATTAGCAAAGAGAAAAGCAAAACCTTTAAAGTGAGAATATTTTTGGCTGGGAAAACACATTTTAAAAAACTAAAGCAAGGTTTAAAGGTAATGGGAGAACCTGAAGCAGTGTGCTTGTGTGTTTTATGCTTCCTCCCTCTTTCTCTTTCAAAATGAACAATCAATTAAAGTGAGAGAAATATTTTAGCAAGCACTATATACAGGATACTGGAAGATCAGACATAGAACAAAAGATTGTGAGACACTGGGAGAAGTACAGAGGAAAAATATTAAAGCAGGCAGAGTTAGAAAGCCAACTGGAGAATCATCACCAGAAAAAAAGACACTTAACAGAATATTCTAGCTTAATCCTATGCAGAATAGTATTTGATCCACGTTACTGAAAACACTGCTTGAGTAGCTGCACAATATACCAATGTACTTGGTAAGGACTATTTAATCAGGATCCATGTACACCATCATCTCCAGCCTGGGTGGTACTGGCAGTATTTGTATATCTCTATATTTGATCATTCTCTTTATATTATACAGAATGCATGACATCCCATGGATGGATGCAGAATGTGTTTACTATACCACAGCCTGATCATTATCTTGGCTGAATGGCCAGAGTGTGTCCTAGTACTTGTTCATTATTATGGGGGCTGCATACCAGTAATTGATCACTCTTCCAATACTGTACAAGAGCTCTTAGTGTGCGTGGAGGGGGAATACATTCTGTATGTAGATTCTACATTTATTTTGTTTTGGACAGTGAAGTATACAGAGAGTGAATTATAAAATGCTTGTGGCCTCACTATTGTTTGTCAGGGGAAGGAACTGTTGTTTTGGGAGACAAAAATAAAACAAAGCATCCCAGAAGATTGAGCTATGACATGGCAAAAGAGTAAACGCTTGGGAGAAAGAATTATAATATTGCTCAAGGAATACCAGTGATGTAGAAAGAGTTAAAACATATAGATACACAAGTTTTTAAAAAATGCATAAATAGAAAGGAAAAGAGTGTTGCTGCTATGGCTAGAAGCATACAGACAAAATGCACAGAACAGAACAAAAAGATTAGGGTGGATGCCAAAGTGGTTGGGTAGTAACATCTTCACTACACTTTACATCAGAGGCAAAAAGCAAGTCTATTAGATATGCCACTTAAACAGCATATTCCAATTCCTAAGCTCTGCTCAGCATCTTTGATCTTCTCTAGGTAAGCCACGGGGTGAATAGTAGTCCCATTGTTGATGACAATGTTCCAAACAGAAATATATTTACTAAATTGAATTTTGAATGGAATGGGAAAAAGAGATTGCCATAGGCAATAAGGAGGGTGGGTGTAATCCTAGCAGTTTAGCTTGTGTTGTTACACCCAAGAGGTAAACTGTAGGATTTTCAACTGACATAGTTAAAAAAAAAAAAGAGAAACACACAGTACAAGAATTATTATTAGTCAGAGACAATACTATTGTATCTTGCTACTCATTTGCACTAGACCAGGTCCTACCATTTATACAGAAAGGGAAAGAAACAAGCCAAGAAACTTTATTTACTTTACTAGTTCAGTAGGTTGTCCTATAGGTGATTTATCCCCATTACTGACCTGGCTATTTTTCAGTCTGTGCATTTATTTGTTTTCAATATGCAGTGCCAAGATTGGCTAGGATGCCATCTTTACAGCATTATTTTTTAATGGGTAGCAACCCCAGTATCAGTAATATTGCAATATATTTATAGACAGAGCAAAACAAGAAGCTAAAATGTAGGGTGACATTCTGCTTGTACTATTACACCAAATCGAGGCAGCAAGCAATGACTAAGAACTTGTCAACACTTCACTGGCTCTTCATTTGTCATAGCTACTGTAACAGAACATAACAAACAAGTCACTTCTGGCCAGGTTAATTTTTTCCAAGGACAGAACTGCTTCATTAGAGCTGTAAATATATTGGCCCAAGAAAAGGCCTTACAATAGCACCATATTGCACTGCATAGGGGAAGTATTGCTGAAAACAGCTAAATAGTGAAGTCATTCCACAGTCATCACTTTTCAAGGCCACATGTTTATACAGCTGAAACGCAGCTGAGGAGGAGATTCCCTTTTGAACTAACCAAGAGGCTTACAGAAAACACAACTAGACATGTTTTTTAAAAAGAAGAGAAGCATCTCTAGCTTGTGTACTGAAGCTTGAAAACAGAAGACAACTGGTATTTTTTAGGAATGTGGAAAGAACCTAAAAACTATGTCCATGGTTAAATGATGCACTAAAGCTGGTATTATGAATCCCACATGTGGATTGTGAACACACTGTGAACACAGGACTAGAAATTGCAGCTCCATTTTAGCCATAAGAAAAGCATAAAGAAGGTGTGAATTTTGTACCATGTTCTAAGTAATTAACAGAAAGAAACCCAGTGAAATTCGTATTGCTGAGCATTGAAGCAGGACATAGATTGTGGAACCACAGCCATAAAAGAAGCGCCATATGTAAGAAGTGAGCTTGGAAAGAGACTGGCTTATGAAAATCAGTGCAGAAAGCTTTTGTGCGAACAAATGCTCAAAATCAGCAATGTACTGTTCCACAGTCAATGGTGTTTGCTTGCCTCTCTTCTTCAAGTAATTGACATGTCACTGATTGAAATCAAACACTTGTGAGTATGCAGCCAGCAAGTTGTGAGAGAATCTAGAGGAAGAAGGTAGGCAAAGAGGGCAGTATTAGTTTTCCTAGCAATCAATAAAGATATGTTTACCTTGCCTTTTGCATAGCCACAAGTAGAATTGTTATTCCTAATTTTCATCACCTTTCTAACACTTAATTCAAAATTTCACCAAGGACTTCAGCTGTTTATTGCTTGACTATGCATTTGATAGCTTTTGTAGTGACAAAACAGTATTGGTAAGATTGAAAACTAAGTGTCAAAGGAAAAGTGAAGCATTGTTTACAAATTGAAAGCTGAAAGAATCCAGAACAAAAGCATCCTGTAACTTTCCACTTGCTTATTCATCTTACAGAAATGTAACCTATAGAAAGTAACTGGCCCCTGCGCTGAAATAAGGCTGAAAGTACTGAGTCAAAGGGTTGGAAGAACCAGACTTGGACCCAAGTTTGGACACTTACAACTTCAAATGCAAGGCAAGAGCTCAAAACCCAGTTCTGATCCATACCTAACCTACAGTGTCACACACAAAAGAAAGCTCAGGGTGAAAACTGTTATGCCACAGTCTGTATGAGAAGGGTCCCGGCATGGTAGAGGTGTTTAAAAAGGGACAAAAATAAAATGAAGAAGGAGTAGCTAAAAGGAAGAGAAATGAAGAATGGTAAATTTAGTTCTACAGTTTAGCGTAGACATTGTTTACCTATAATGCAATAGATATGGCCAGGGCAGATACAAAGGAAAAGCTGCCTGCAAGCTAGATGAAGCAAGTGCAGGTTCCTTTTTTGAAATATTTAGAATAGAATCATTAAGATTGGAAAAGACCTCTAAGATCATCTAGTCAACCGTCAACCCAACACCACCATGCCTACTAAACCATGTCCCAAAGTGCCATGTCCACATGTCCCTTGAACACCTCCAGGGAGGGTGACTCCACCACCTCTCTGGGCAGCCTGTTCCAATGCTTGACCACTCTTTCAGTAAAGAAATTTTTCCTAATGTCCAATCTAAACCTCCCCCGATGCAACTTGAGGCCATTTCCTCTCATCCTATCGCTTGCTACTTGGGAAAAGACACCAACACCCACCTCGCTACAACCTCCTTTCAGGTAGTTGTAGAGAGCGATAAGGTCTCCCCTCAACCTCCTCTTCTCCAGACTGAACAATCCCAGTTCCCTCAGCCGCTCCTCATAAGACTTGTTCTCCAGACCCTTCACCAGCTTTGTTGCCCTTCTCTGGACATGCTCCAGCAACTCAATGTCCTTCTTGTACTGAGGGGCCCAAAGCTGAACACAGTATTTGAGGTGCAGCCTCACCAGTGCCGAGTACAGGGGAAGGATGACTTCCCTGGTCCTGCTGGTCACACTATTTCTGATACAAGCCAGGATGCCATTGGCCTTCTTGGCCAGCTGGGCACGCTGCTGTCTCATATTCAATCGGCCATCGACCAACACCCCCAGATCCCTCTCTGCCAAGCAGCTTTCCAGCCACCCTTCCCCAAGCCTGTAGCATTGCATGGGGTTGTTGTGACCCAAGTGCAGGACCTGGCACTTGGCCTTGTTAAATCTCATACAATTGACCTTGGCCTATTGATCTAGCCTATCCAGATCCCTCTGCAGAGCCTTCCTACCCTTGAGCAGATCAACAACTCCTGCCCAGTTTGGTGTCATCTGCAAACTCACTGAGGGTGCACTCGATTCCCACATCCAGATCATTGATAAAGATATTAAATAAGACTGGCCCCAAAACTGAGCCCTGGGGAACACTGCTTGTGACCGGTCACCAACTGGATTTAACTCCATTCACCACAACTCTCTGGGCTCGGCCATCCAGCTAGGTTTTTACCCATCGAAGAGTACACCTGTCTAAGCCATGAGCTGCCAGCTTCTCCAGGAGAATACTGTGGGAGACAGTGTCAAAGGCTTTACTAAAGTCCAGGTAGATAACATCCACAGCCTTTCCCTCATCCACTAGGTGGGTCACCTGGTTATAGAAGGAGATCAGGACCTGCCTTTCATGAACCCATGTTGGCTGGGCCTGATCCCCTTGGTTGACCTGCACGTGCCTGTTGAGTCTACTCAAGATGAACCGCTCCATAATCTTCCCTGGTACCGAGGTCAGGCTGACAGGCCTGTAGTTCCCCAGATCCTCCTTCCAGCCCTTCTTGTAGATGAGTGTCACATGGGCAAGCCTCCAGTCATCTAGGACCTCCCCTGTTAACCAGGACTGCTGATAAATGATGGAGAGTGACTTAGCAAGCTCCTCCGCCAGCTCCCTCAGTACTCTCAGGTGGATCCCATTTGGCCCCATAGACTTGTGAGTGTCCAGGTGGCATAGCAGGTCGTTAACTGCTTCCTCCTGGATTATGGGGGTTTATTCTGCTCCCCGTCCCTGTCTTCCAGCTCAGGGGGCTGAATACCCTGGGGATAACTGGTCTAAGTTTGCTTAAGGTTCTTGCTAAATTCTCATTTACAATGGAGCAGAAGCACAAGCTGATTAGCTGCTGTGTCTCAACCAATGGAAGCAACACTTCAAGATCAGGTGAGGTAACTTACCAGGGGTAGGCATGCTCAGAAAAACAGAATTTAATTTTGTGGCAAGTAGCTTCAAATTGTAACAACAATTCCACAATGAACTGATAAGCTGCTTCCAAATATTACATGAGCAAGGAAAAAAGGTAAACTCACCAGAAAAGCTGTTCCGTAGGAATTATTCACTCAGCTATAATTAACACAACAAAAAATCCTGCCTTACCATCAGGTCCTTTTGAAGCACATTGTGGTTCCCTGGTTTGTGTTGATTGTGGAGATTGGGCTCCCTTCTAATCATTCTATCTCTCCAAGCCAAGGCTTCTAATTAAAGTGGTGAGAGGGACGGCAAAGGCAAGAAAGTAGGGAATAAAAGGGGTTCAACTATAAGGACAGGAGCTGGGAAGCTTGCGAAGAATAACCCAGAAAGCACAATACAGTGGTAAGTTTGTGAACTTGCTGCATCTTCATTCTTGAAGTATTCAGAAATGGCAAGGTTCAAAGCAGATAGAGAGGAGAGAACCCAAATATCAAAGACAGACATTGCCATTTCCTTCAGATCCAGGCCTTAGAAGGAGCATTAGCAGCTCCAAAATGCTTGAGCTCTGCTGTGAGATGGTGCTTTATTATCATATTTCTGCTGCTTTTTCCTCTGCTGATTATCTTTCCTGAAACCAAAAGTCACATAAAAATAATGACTTGGGTGCTTCTTTTCACACCATCTGCAGAATATTGAGCCCCTCTTGTGAAGGAGAAACAGCTGTTGAATCCTTCTCTCTGGGGAGAACTGGCAATGCTTTCTCTTTAGGTGCCAAACCCCCATAAGATACAATTGCAGAAATACTTTCGTTTTAGTCAGGACTACAGTTTTGAAGCACATCAGTTGATCATCCTCACTGACCACATTTTGCATTGTGAAGTGTGCTAACCAAATTTCGTTTGACTCACAACAAACCTGAACATGCCCTACAGGTCCTCAGGCATTGTGCTCTACCTACTAATGGGTGTTCAGTCCTTGTGACCAGACCAGGGCAAGTACAAAGCAAACACCCTGAAATGTATAGGGTGGATGCTGAGTCCTCAGTCCCATCTGTTTTGCCTTGTAAGCCCATCCCTATTACATTGCTTTACTTGCTCATGTAGATGTAGCCAAAGTCTTTTCTGTACTACCCATGCTAGAATCCCTTGGATTAACCATGTTATATATTACTTTATTGTAACTCTTCACTGTATAGAAATTAAAAATGGACATCTCTTATGTGTTACTTCCTTATTTGTGATACAGTAATTATCCAGGTTTTGTAAAGCCACATCCAGTCTGTGTCTTCCGATTTCATTCCAAATGCTGAATGCATTACAGACTCCCAGAGCTGCCACAAAGAGGAAAAATAAACCCAAACTTCTGTGGCTTCTCCATTCATCCATTAAACCAGCAAAAATCAGTGCATTTCCTCCATTGTTCATTGACATTTCCTGTGACGTTTTACTTTGAAAGTATATTCAGTCTTTCTACTGTATGTTCACTCAGCCCAGTCACTTTAGTATACAGCATTTGCAACAAAATTAACACTCTTACCTTCAGAGGGAGCTATACACAATGTCTATACATTATGTCTATATACAACAAAGACAAATTATTCATAGAATCATAGAATGCTTTGGGTTGGAAGGGACCTTTAGAGGTCATCTAGTCCAACCCCCCCGCAGTGAGCAGGGACCTCTTCAACTAGATCAGGTTGCTCAGAGCCCCATCCAAGGTTTCTTTAAGGTCTCTTCTTAAGAGACCTTCTCTTAAGAGACCTTAAAGGTTTCTAGGGATGGGGCCAAATGAGGGAATTCCAAATGAGGGAATGAAGTGTTTAAGAATTACAAAGAATAATTACTGTTATTACAAATAATAGTATTTAAACTTTCAGAAACAAACATACTGGAAAAAATAATTGCAAAACTTTCAAAGTCTGCTTAGATTTTGACATAAGCAATTGTCTTGCTTCACTGTGATTTAAGCTGTCTGTCAACAATGTGAGTTGATAAACTGAGTTAGAACTAGTAAGTTTAAGTAGACTAATTAAAGTAGTAAGTTAACCCTGGAGAGGATGATAGTAACTGGAAGCCCATTCTAACAGTTTAAAGGACAGATGAACCCTCTCCAGCTCTACACTTCTGTCCCATAGAAGTCCCTGACACACACTTTTCTGGTCAGGTTTCTTCATGTGGGCGTAGAGGAAGTGGTAAAAGACAGAGAACCACCAGCAATTGACTAACCCACATGAAAATCCAAAAGGAGATAGTACTGAAAGCCAACATCAATTTATACAAATTTCTGTTCATACTGCTACCCCCCCAGGGGAAGTATTTCCTTTGGAATTGCTTTTCCACACCTTCACCCCCACAATAGCTATACTGAGGGATAAACTAAATCACATTATCTGCCATTTAGCTTAGGCTACATTATAGATACATACATTCATCTCAGAAATGGTGCAATGCAAAAGTTTATGCCCTAGTTTACCTTGCAATAACTTCTCTGTATATCTAAGTGTAGATATACTGAAAATGAGACTTAGATGTTTCTTCTATTTGTCTAGTGTTTCCAAACCTGAACAAAGACAATTCTGGACAAGGAAGAGCTATTGAGGTCAACAGGTCCTGCATTAGCCAGTCAATAGCCTGAAAAATGGAAGTTACAAATCTGATGATAAAGGTTGTCTCACAAGTTAATTTTTCTGAATAAATCAAATAATCCTGTTCCCCAAAGACATCACAAACCTGCAGTTCAACATTCAGAAGTGAGTTTTCAAGCTATTCATGGGTAAGCACAAGCTCCCACAGCATTTTTCTGGCCTAGATGGATCTAATATTTGGTGATCACCAAGTTAAGCTATCTTGTTCAGTTACTGTAGTCTTATATTCATAAAAAAATACATATATTGAACACCTACTGTAATAGGTCCTTACAAGCACAATTCAAAAGATGAGTCTGTTTAACATTTCAGGAGTTTTGTAAATGCTGGCATTCTTTTTCAAATCTAAGTTCCAGTGTCAATAAATTTTATCTCGATTCACTTGGCATTTTATTCCACGAGGCACTGGAGTGTGTTTATGACTCTCAAACATGAACAAATAAAATCTCAGTTGACCATTTATGCATCAAAAAGAGAAGCAGATAACATTATTCATGGGAATATACAGAACGGATGACCGCAAGAAATGATAGTTTACTATAGCTGTGATCTCTGGACAAAAGGTCGGATTTTCAAGTAAAGGTAGCAACCTTCATTAGACCAGCAGAACCAGCTTCAAGAAAACCCTCTCCCTGTGCTGAGGGGAAACGGCACATTTAAAGTAGGACCCAACCCCAGTCCTCATGACAGCCAGATTCTCATGGAATCTAGTGAGAGCTCTGCTGGGGTAAAGTCTGAAGGACCTCTTGTTCTCCAGAACACAACAACTGATCTGCCCTAAGTCTTACATAGAGTTTAAAGCAGGATGCCTTTGAAGGGCATCTGAAGATTTAAACTTTGCCAGCTACACTGGTCATTGCTCATGTATCTGTGATACATATTTTTGGCACAAACATACAGCTTGTAAAATCATTTCAAAGATGACTCTTTTAATACAAGATAGATATGTGTGACCCAGTGTTAATTATCGATGTCAGTTGTATTTTTGGTTCACAATGGGGATCATGTCATTGACATCATAACAGGAGACAGCCAACAATTCTTTGATTCCAGTTATTTATTTATTTAGGATGATTTGCATCTAGATCCCACCAGCGATAGAGAAATGACCCTGTAACCCCTGGTTCATGAATCCATGAATCGTGTAAAGTTGCAGAAGAAACAGAGATATATAATCCTATCTGTAAAACCATTTCATTCATGGTTAGTATTACTCACATGTGTTAACAGTCACAGTAAGGTGACTGTTCCTTTACCCTGGTATAGCACACAAAGGCTGTGCAGCAGATATGCCAATAGACCACAGAAAATGCTGGACATTCTCAGTTTGCATTTTTTAGTTGACGTTTAGGCAACGGTTTAAAATCCCTTCTGTGGCATGACATGTCTGTGGACTAAATGGGTTCTTGGCATAGTTTAGACTTGTTTATGGTCTACCTAATTCATTATAGCTTCTTCAAGCTGTATAAATGTATAGCTCAATCCCTGTAACTAGAGTCTTTCCCCTAATATGTTCCTTCTTTAGCATGTTCCCTGACACTGATGTTTAAGACTATTTCACAGCTGTCTATCACAAAGTAGCAAATTCAGTGCTCAGGGAATTTTAGGGACCTTTAACAGCTCTCTAGCACTCAGAGAGGGGCAGAAGCAAACATAGGTAGGGAGGTACTATAAGAATTCGGGATGTTTCAGAAAACTAAATTATAGAAGTATTCTAATGAATTAGTTTATAATGTGCAGCCTGGATTTCCTCTTTCTGTCCTCAGAACATGGCTACTTGTGTCTCAGAGAAGAGAAGTAGCTCCATAGCTGCTGAAAAAATGTGAAATGACAAGATCAGAATAAGCAATTGCTTTTTTGGTGTATAAGTAGTAATTTTTTAAATGAAACATTTAAACCAATCCCTTTCACTGTTCACAGGGCTTTAAAAAAAGCTATGTACATTTTAATATACAAATAACACGTTCAGACCATCAAACCTCAAATTGAAGGGTTTCATAATCTTTTTCTATAAGGTGTATCATGGAGGCTTATTAAACCCTCTAGAAATACATTTCTATTTGAAACCAGTTTTCCTATCCTGCTAATTAAAAAACAGAGGACCAAACAAACTCAAGGGTCCAAAATCACAGAACCTGATACAAAATTTTAATCTATTACACTTAAATAGTATTTAGAGACAGATCTTCAAATGACACACATTCTTACTCCAAGTTAAGCCAAACAGAAATCTGTTTTTGATAGTTCTAAATAAAAAAACCCTACAATACTCCAACTATGAGAAAATTAAAAGCACAAACAGCTTTACTAAGATAACGTTGCAGCCTTGTAAACCTACTGTAAGTGACTGATCAACATTTTCAAGCAGGGACAAAGTGAATCCATTAGATGAAATACTGCCATCATTACCTATTTTTAGCAGTAATAATAATACAGTCATTATAATGATGAATAACTAATGAAATGGCAGGCCCAGGAAACAGCATTGCAACGCTTTCAAGAAATTAGAGTCAGATCCTGGAACTGTAGGTATTACCACTCCATGTCTTGTTTACCTACTGACTTCAGTAGGACTTTTCAAATACTACATATCCTAAAGCTCAATGTAAAAAAAAGTAACAAGACAGAAGAAAAAAACACCTTACAGTAGACATCACACCTGGTTATAATCCAGCATTTACAACAATTCGTGCTAAGAAGAATTGCCACAGACCCCACTGTTTTACTATTACACAGAACTAAAATATGTTCCATAATTAAAAACACTTCAAATAATGCTTTAATAGAGGGAAGCCTTGCACCATCCACTCTCCCTAGGACTCGCAAAATTCTATTTATATTTCTAATCAGGCATTACGTAGATATAATAAAATTTGATAAATGGGGCATACTTTGCACTGATTAAATGATCAACAAAATGGCATTACTATGCTTTAATTTATTATATCATCACAGTGACTAAAAGCATTTAAAATATTATCTCTACCTCAAAAAATATTTTAACCCTTTCCAAATTTTGAGGAATTTTTCAAAAGTCACTATCCAGAAACAGACTATTCAGGAGACACCGTGTAAATCTGGGAACTTTTTGAGATACAACCTTCCACCCGTTTTGTGGGTTTTAGCTTTCTAATTTTCTTCAGATAGCAACCATGCCTGAATATCTCAAAGGTACCAGAATGTTAGCCTCAAAAATAGATGCCTAATTTTTAAGAACAGGTGAAGTACAATATGAAGAAAAATCATGTAAATGATCAAAGTCTTAGCAATATGTTAATCTTTAACCTAGGATTTTATAGATGACCTGTTTTCTATAGATCTGCTTCCAAAACTTTTTTCAACAGGAGGCATTTCATTCTTTAATCAGGTTTAAAGTTAACTCCCAGTTCTAGCACCATTCAGTTTCTTATGACTTTGTTTGAATGGCAAGCTTTAACTATATTTACCAGTTGTCTCACTTTATGAGTGCATACATAAGAGTTTAACATTCGTTGGATAATGAAATGTTAAAGATGGTCTGATTATTCTATTGAACATATAAGGGGGTTGTTTTAATTTAAATATTTCTGAAAAAAATATATTTTTTGAGTTGGATAACACTACATGAACGTAATTTTCTGTCTATATTTCAGGTAAATAGAATTAATTTTGAGAAACAAATCAACATAATATTTAGAATTTTTAAAGGTAACTTTTTTCATAGAATCATAGAATCATAGAATGCTTTGGGTTGGAAGGGACCTTTAGAGGTCATCTAGTCCAACCCCCCTGCAGTGAGCAGGGACATCATCAACTAGATCAGGTTGCTCAGAGCCCTGTCCAACCTGACCTTGAATGTTTCCAGGGATGGGGCCTCCACTACCTCTCTGGGCAACCCGTTCCAGTGCTTCACCACCCTCAATGTAAAAAATGTCTTCCTTATATCTAGCCTAAATTTCCCCTCCTTTAGTTTAAAACCATTAGTCCTTGTCCTGTCACAACAGGCCTTGCTAAAAAGACTGTCCCCATCTTTCCTGTAGGCCCCCTTTAAGTACTGAAAGGCCACAATAAGGTCTCCCTGCAGCCTTCTCTTCTCCAGGCTGAACAGCCCCAACTCTCAGCCTGCCCTCTCGTAGGAGAGGTGCTCCAGCCCTCGGATCATTTTTGTGGCCCTCTTCTGGACCCGCTCCAACAGCTCCATGTCCTTCTTGTGCTGAGGGCTCCAGAGCTGGACGCAGTACTCCAGGTGGGGTCTCACCAGAGCCGAGTAGAGGGGCAGAATCACCTCCCTCGACCTGCTGGCCACGCTTCTTTTGATGCAGCCCAGGATACGGTTGGCCTTCTGGGCTGCAAGCGCACACTGCTGGCTCATGTCCAGCTTTTCATCCACCAGTACCCCCAAGTCCTTCTCCGCAGGGCTGCTCTCAATCCCCTCATCTCCCAGCCTGTATTGATATCGGGGGTTGCCCCGACCCAAGTGCAGGACCTTGCACTTGGCCTTGTTGACACAGGCCCACCTCTCCAGCCTGTCCAGGTCCCTTTGGATGACATCCCGTCCCTCAGGCATGTCAACTGCACCACTCAGCTTGGTGTCATCTGCAAACTTGCTGAGGGTGCACTCGATCTCGCTGTCTACGTCGTTGATGAAAATATTAAACAGCACTGGTCCCAGTACGGACCCCTGAGGGACACCACTTGTTACCAGTCTCCATTTGGACATCGAGCCGTTGACCACTACCCTCTGTTTGCGACCATCCAACCAGTTCCTTATCCACCGAACAGTCCACCCATCAAATCCATATCTCTCCAATTTAGAGAGAAGGATGTTGTGGGGGACCGTGTTGAAGGCTTTTTGGAAGTCCAGATAGATGACATCCATTGCTTTTCCCTTGTCCACTGATGCAGCTACTCCATCATAGAAATAATATTTTATTATTTATGGATTAATATACAATGGTTCTACTAATTTTTTTATTACGGCAGCTATCTAGCCTTTAAATGAAAATGCTTTGGGTAGCATGTATTTTGATATGTTAACATGAAGTATGAATGAATGTTGTCTTGGATCTAATACCATTATCTAATACACTATATACATTTAGTATGTTTCAATGATGTCACTGCCTTTTTCCAAACATTAATATTAATGTTGACCTGAATGACATCTCTCCAAACTTAATTTACTTTTAAACAACCCTATAGCATATGTACCTTCAAGCCTGAATCATGTAAACATTAATACTTTCAAGTTTATTTGCCTTTTGCACTTAGGCAGTTCTCAAATAGGTGGGAAGGTGGGTAAATCTGGCCATCTCCCAAGACATGACATTTTCTTTAGTCAGTTAAATGGAATACAGATGCCTTCATCTCACTCTAAAATCAAGGTCAAGCAGATTAACAGAGTAATATGATACCCTTTTGCTAGGAAGGTCTGTATTTTCTGGCCCAGACAGAATATTGAAGACATTTTGTGCTATGCAGCTAGTAGAAAGGCACTCAGAAAATTGTTATAGCCAATGGTGGGAAGATCCCTTGACTATGGAATACCTTGTGATGACAGGTGGCCTCTCCATAGGATGTCAAGGAGAAAAATAACATCATTGAGGCTGTCCTCATTTTAACAAGACAGTTTTTTAACTTCTTGGACTTTCTTGGGCCTCTGAAGAGCTTTAAATGGAGACTTGGGAGCAGCCAGCCTCAGAATAAACCAGTTTACTAGCCTCCTTGCCCTGTGCTGCATTACACACTCCACACATCTAGCACAGGATCTAATTCCACATATTGGAAAATTATATAGAGCTAGATGGTATGTATGTTCCACAAACAATAAAATGTTAATAGGGCAATCACAGAAAAATGGATGTGTTTTAGCGTATTTTGCTTTTAATATCTTCATAACTATGAAAATGTAGCCCAGGAATTTATATCAGAATAGTACATAACGATGCATTTTTCTCAACATGTAGTTAGATAAGACAAATACATCTAGACATCACATTCAGTCTTGTCTGTGCATAAGGGAAGCATTATGTATTCTGAGGAGACATTGAATGAAGCAAACCAAATTGCTAAATAACTTTCAAAAAAATAGTTGTTTTGTTCCATCAAAGTGTGAATGGAGATAGCTTGAAGAATGTCACAAAGACAGAAACAAAGGCTAATATAAATCACAATGAAAATGGACTGAGAAAGAAAATATTTAAAAGGACAGAATGGAGGGTTCCTATTTGAGTGATTAGTTAGGATTTGGAATCTTTTTCATTATTTCTGTAATAGTTTTCTTATTTTTGAATGATAACCATCTGGGGTGGTTGAGACTATTATTCCCCTTTTTACTTGCTACTTCATCTACACTGAATGTAAATCTGAATGAAAATGCCACAGTATCCACAGGGTTAAAATAAATGATTTATATTCCCCTTTTTTCTTCCCATGGATTATGTCTTCCCCGAGGTGAAGTTTCTCAGAAAGATTCTAATTTGGGGCTACAGAAGTTTTGTCCCAAGCATGCACAATCTTTTATATCCTAAACTCATATTGTATCAGGTAGAATGAAATCAATTGGATGTGTAAATTCCTTAAATAATAGCAAATGGAGCAAATTGAATTTCAAAGGGAAAAAAACGGTGAACCTGAAAAGCAGTGGTAGGAAGGTCATCAGCAGAATTAACAAAAAAGTCTGGCAAAGTTACAGTTAGGCAGTCAGTAATACTCTATTGATCAGACTTTCTCAATCAATGATGCTGTGCCTAGATTATTGATGCAAAGGTATTAAGCAAAATTTTATTTCAGCTAACTTGTTGGCTCAGATGTCAACTGAAAGTCATTTCCCCAGTCAATCAAAGGTACAATAAATCTGAGCAGAGTTAGTTCTTCAACACCTTTGTATATATCCCACTTTCCAACTGTATAATGAGCTTTGAAACAGCAACATTTAAGAGTATCTTAACTAGGAAGAGCAAAGATACAGCATTTCTATAAAAATACAGAGAACCAAAGCGCAGACTAAGTAGGCAATAGGAAGAAAGAGATACTTCACGTGACAAGGGAAATTGGCAGGTTACATCAGAAAATATCAAAATCTAAATCTGTTTCTACAGCTGGCTTATTAAAAAAAAAAGTTTTCCTCTTAATCTTGACTTGTTCATGTCAGAAAGTCCTCCACTCACACAATGGTCTCTGCTAAAGGAAGACCAAGAACAAAGCAGGTGGTTACTGCAGAATAAAGAAAAGCCCTTCAGAGGCACTGGCATTGGCAGTCTGGACAGTGCTCATCCATCCTATGGTTGGTTCTGTTGTTGCTGTTAGTCTTCCCGAAAGCTTGCATTTAAGTTTACCTAAACTTGGTCTACAGTCTGGAAGGGGAAGGAATATATAGCTTAGAAGAATGCACACATGAGTTCATGAAAATGAACACGTTCGTTAGTAAAAAGTATTCTCACAAAGTATGTTCATCACAGCGGTGCCGAAATTCAGTGACGATACATGTGAGATTTGGACTTCACTGAAGCTTCTTGTTTTATGATCTTGTGCTCAGCATGATCCTAAAAATGAACCACTCGCACAAAAAATAACAAATGTATATCACTGGGAGATCTGGGAAGAGAGAGTGGTGCACGTGCAACAATAGTTGTGTCATTTGACTTATCTATCAGTCACAATCTACAAAACCATTAGCAATAGCAAACTAAAAAGAGTACTAAGAAAGTATGTGTGTTTTTGCAGGGTTTATTACCTTATGAAAGATGTAATTGACTTCAATGACCTTAAACCAAATTCAATGTAATATAAGGATCAAAAGAACTCTTTTATCAAAGAAAATACAACAAAGTTTTATTTTACATTCTTTTTTCTTTCATTATCAAGTGAACAGACTTACAGTATATAAATTATATTGGACAGAATTCAGAGATCTTGAATTCCAAATAAAAATTTACATCCTAAAAAATAAAATTTGCTTATGAAGGGAAAAAAGATAAAAGGCTTTAAGAAATTTAGGAAAAAAAAAAAGAAAAAGTCTAAGAAAAAGACACTTGACAAATCATTTGATATTTTCTGTCAACTGAAGCGTGATCCATTTCTGTGAGTTCTGTAAGAACTTCATCATGCATGTGAATTCCTAAAGAGCTTTTTAGAAAGAAAATATATTTGCATGCATTGAAACTAATTCATGAGAACCTACTCTGATCCTGCTTTATTTGCAATGCTATTCTTGCCTTCTCTCCCATAAACTTACATATAACTATGATCTGGGAGCAAAAATTTAGCTTCAACCTTTAAAAAATTACATCAGCAATCAAAAATGTGTCAAATTAATTTAAATTTCATTTAATCCTCTGGGGGGAAATCCTCTATTTTAAATTAATTGCTTCTGTGTTGTCAAGTTGTTTTAAATTAAAAGTAAACAAAAGGAAAGACTGAAAACTCTTCAGTTTTCAGGACTACTGTGTCAAGAAAAAAATCAAAACCATGTCAATATCAAGTCTGTAGCCATAACTTGAGCACAGCCTTAAAGCAGATATTCATATATAAAGATATCTACATAGGTCATATCTGATTCAGACAGTTTCAGTAGACGTCTTTTTCCTATCTGGATATTTGATCACATTAACCTCCTTTATGAGTCTGTCCACCAACTCCTACTTCATTACATTCAGTCGTGAGTCTTAAGTACCTTGCCTTCATTTCCAAGAGCTTCTGTGCTCTATACACATTATTCCATCTTTTTTTTCTGTAGAAATACAGGCTTCCTCTGATCAGCCCATGATATAAGTCTACACTTCTCAGAGCTTCCTCTTGATCCCCATCCCAGGTCTTTCTTTTGGGGCCTTCACCAACAAGGTTCCTAGAAACACCGCCAACCAGCTCAGCAGCTGGGGTGCAGTGACCATAACACCACTACCAGTTTACCAATTTTCCCTCAGCGTCTTTGTTTTGCCTCTTGACTTGAAGTACACGTACATGAGTCATCTGTTGATCATTTTTTTGCACCTTGTTTGTTCAACATCTGCCATAATGAATAATTGGCTTGTGATCAAGCTGTCAGGGATAATGATAATACAAATAATAACAATAGCATATACAGACTATTTCTGCATAGACCTGCCTTTTGTTTGGCCTTCATGTGTGGTTAGCCAAGTAGATTCAGTGTTAATAAGTTGATCCCACTTTTGATGATACCTGAGTAGTTACTATTCCCTAACTTTGGATCCAAAGAAAACCCAACTGGAT
>VYZW01039329.1:1494-19192 GCA_013401315.1 Balaeniceps rex | reverse complement strand
TCCTCTTGTTTATTCCCCATGCTGCGTGCGTTTGCACAGAGACATTTAAGTTGGGCCCCTGATGAAGCTGAGTTACTGGCTGGAGTGGCTGGAATTCCTTTGTGCTGCTCTTCAGGTGCTCTCCTGCTGACCTGTGATCCTTCTCCAGGCTCTGGGCATCTATTGCTGGCACTGGTATCAAACTGGTAGGAGTGGGATGGATTGCGGTTCCCCTGCCCTGGCAACTTTAGTTTAAAGCCCTAGGAGGCTGGAGTTTCTTAGCACGCTTTTGAAATTAGCTTTTATACAGTGGCATATAAGGGCTCCGAGTCTGGTTTTGGCAAGGGACAGCGGGGAGGAGACGTGCTCTGTTCTGCTGGACGGGGACTGCAGCAGGATGATTAATGCCACAGAGCTATCTGGAGGGAGTTGGCTCTGAAAGAGAAGGAAGAGAATTGATCTACCACCCTGTGCAGGGCTCATCCACGTCTTACAAGCAAAGGACAAGGGAGCTTGTGGCTCCACTCGCCGGTGGCGCTTGTTCCCAGTCCATCCTGGCAGTGGCCCTTGGCCTCACCCCCCTGTGGCAAGGAGTCCCAAGGGTTAATGATGAACTGTGTGGAAAACTCTAGCAGTTCAGGACGTGTAACTTTTTAATTTCACCGTGAGGCATCTTCGTATATCAGTGCAGCGAAAGAACCAAAGGAACGCCTGGCTGATCTCCCTGCCATTCGTTATCCCATGCACCGCTGTCGCTACCTGTCCATTTAATATATCACATGCTCATCACTTAAAGAGCTGTGTGCCATGTCCGTTCAGTCCTGAGATGAAGCAGGCAGCGCTACATCAGACCTGATGGATGATAACTTGTAAGTATAAAGGCTTGAACTGAACTCTCTTGGTTTGAAAAGTCTCATAGTAAAATGAAACCCAAACCCCAGGTTTCAATGACCATGTTTCAAAAAAGAAAAAGAAAAACAAAATACTTTTTCTTGCCCGTCTACAGGACGTGATTTGTCTGCCAGCAGCAATGGGAGAGGATGCCATGGGTGCGTCTGCATGGTGTGACCCATGCACGGGGCCAGCAGCTTACCTGGATGGTCTTGGCTGCTCAGTGTCACCCCGGGGAGCGCCAGGAGGGGCAGGGAGCTGGTGCAGCAGTCTTGGTGGAAAAGCAAACCAACATTGCGGAGGGACACTGTAAATAAATGTGGTTTGGCACATGTATCACCCCCAGCCACTTAGTGACAGTCATTGGCTTCAGGAGTTGTTGCTTTGGGGGCAAGTAGAAGCAAGTGTGTTTCCTTGCAGGGGGAGGTTACGTGGGATGGTGCACTGCTTCTGTTACTCCCTGTCTCATTTCTGGAAAGGAAGCCACAAGAAAAACAAATTGCTAAGAGAAAAAAATGTCATCTGAGAAGAGGGGAAGAGGATCACTGGCAAACACAGAAGTTCCTGTTTCAGGTAGCTACAGGAAATCTGAGAGCTAGGAGGTCTGCGATGAAATGTGGGGCATCATCCATGTCCAAACACCCCAGAAACCTTCAATGAGATTCCCAAATCATCAGCAAAGGAGAAGAGAGGAAATTGCACCCCCAAGCTCCAAACTCCACGGCTTAGCCTTCTTGGTGGACAAGATGCCCAAGGTCCTCGCGGTGGCAAGCACAGGTCCCCACATGGGTGCTGAGCTCCTCCATCTCTGCTATGCTTGGCAGGCCGTCCACTCCCTGCATAGGGCTTGGAGGCTTAAATCTCCCTTCCTTCTCTCTCCCAGGGTCAGAGAGGCAAAGTAGGAGGTGGGGGTGTGGGACCGTCCTACCTTGAGTGCAGCAGATGGAGCAGACTCCATGGGAACTGCTCTCGTCCATGTAGGAGAGGCCAAAGGGAGAGCGGGCGTCACAGCCAACCCAAAGCAGCCTTCTCTAGACTAATATATCATGGGTGCTTTCATAGTTTCCTGCCCATTACATTTTGCTGAGCTCAGGCATAAGGATACAGGGGATTTAGGGACTGTTTATTTTTGTCGTAGGGAAACAGGAAATAGCACACAAGGTTATAAATATATTTCGGGCTTCATATGACATCATGAACCTGTGCAAGTGCTTCTCTTCTGATTTATGATGATGGACTGGTAATTCATAGGAGCTTTGGGTTTGCTTTCTTTTGCTGTTGCAGTACCAAAGCTAATGGTGCGATCCCTGGAGGGGGTATTTTATCAATAGTGAATTTTTGACCTCATTGCATACGTTTTAACTTCATGAATTAGTGACCCAGCTGACTGTAAAGCCTTCTATAGCCTTATTATAAATCTATCACAGGACTGGCAAGAAATTTTGGCCCAGATCCTAAACTCTGACAGGCATGTGTTGGTGGACTGCATAGCAAGCACTTCCACTAATATTTCTCACTAATTATACCATATATTAAAGAAAAATGAATGAAGCCAATGTTTATATGCAGCTTTAACTGCTTTTGATATAAGAAAATAACACAATCCCTAATAAATTTTCACCTTCAACATTTCTATTCATTATAATTTTTACCATGATGAATGAAGCTAGAACTGGGGAGGGAGGGGGTTCATCTTGAAATCTGTTCAGTGAATGACTGAATTTACTTCCCTTCCCCAACTTGCATTGAGGAAGGAGGGAACAGATGGACACAGGAAGAAGAGGGAGGCGAGTGCGGAACGAAGGAGATGGGTGAGGAACAGATGGAGTTGGGGGAAAGCGAAGAGGAGAGTCAGCAAGGATGGTAGGAAAGTTTTCCACTTGACCTTGAGTTGAAATGAAGATCTGCATACGGCATGGGGCAGCTAGATTTTGGGATGCACCCTTTTTTCTCTCTGTGGCACCTGCGCCTCAAAGTCTTGGGGGCCATCCCAGCAGTCCAGTCCATCCCAGGGGATCTGCAGAACCAGAACCTAGATTTTCTCGAGTGGACAGCTGCTGCAGAAGGGCATCTGCACTGGGTTCAAGACCCGTAATGGTAATGGCAGGGGAGAAACGTGTGCAGCCGCAGTACCCAAAATGGGCTGGGGTGTGGTAAGTCTCCCAGGCATCCCAGCCAGCCCAGAGATTTGAGCTTATGATTTTGAAGAGGTATTCTACCCCTGCTTGTTGTTAGGATCCGATGGCCAGAATACTCAAAGTGATTTATGATTTTACCTGCTTAAAGCAAGATATTCGAGATGGCCTGATTTTCAGAGTATGCTGAGCATCTGCGCTCTGAGGTGTATTGAATTACATAGCCCGAATCACTAGTAAGTCCTGGAAAATCTTGATTATATTCTTAATTCTATTAAATTGCCTGCATTGGTTCTGGCTTTGCTAGCTGAAGAATGGAAGAGGTGAAAGTTAAATATTGGCCATGTGTGTCATTCCCTTTGAAGAAAATGGGAGCCACGTGCACTCACCTAACAGCAAAGTTTGGCCCCAAGTATGATTTCACAGCTGGGCCCTAACTTCAGGAATGCCAAAGCACTAAATGACTCAACCGGAGTAATCTGATCAATGCTGTATTTTCACTGTGGATTTAAATTGCACACACAGCAAGAGCAGAGTTAGTTTTCTTCTCTCTCAAAATCACTTTGCTCTGCAGATTTGATAGCATAAATACGAAGTTTTGCTCTCGTCACACAAATAAGTGAAATGGCAGAAAGCGTATGTCAAATAAAATGCACAACGTTTTACGACCTTTTTACTTTTTGGAGGCTGTTTAAGAAAATGGCTTCATTAATTTTGACTGAATAAAATGTTCCTTTAAGGGATTTCAATAGGTGACATGAAAAATGTTAATACAAATGATGAAGACAATGGAGGTTAAAACTGTTTTGAAAATATGTTTCTTTTATAGATCTCAGCTGTTGGAAGAGTTACAGAATAAATATACGGTAGTGCTGACATTCAGTGCTGTTTCATCTTAGCAAAAGAGTTTTTAATAAAGAAAATTCTTTCCAAGGAATTCTTTCTGCAGCCAGTCTTCAAAAAGAGGTTTTCCCCCCTCCTAGTTTAATAAAATTAAAGTAATTTATGTCATATTGATATGTCGATATGTTTTTCAATAAACTTTTTCACAGAGATTTTTTTAAAATTCTCTTCACTTTAAAAATTATAATTATATGTCTTCCTCCCACTTTGAAAATGGCACAAGGTGCTCATTTGCAGAGCTCTACTGTTCAAATCTTCACTGAGAATAGAAATGTCATGACTCAGTTAACAATGCTTTATTATTCACATTGATCTTTTTTTATAGTGTTCTTTATCTCAAAAACATTGTAAATCAGATATCTTCCTCCCACTCTTTTGTTCATTTGCAAATTTTTATTATTCTAGTTTAAAAAAGCAATGGAGTGTCAAGAGTCAGTGTATATTGTTTATGTTCTTTTTTGCTTTAAAATTACTTTTAACTATAAAAAGTAAGATGTACAGCAGGGGAAAAAAAAAAGCTGGATTTAAGGATGCTTAAAAAAGAACTGAAGGGATCAATGCGTGTTTTATGTTGCTCGCTTACGCTTTAAAGTTGTAGCGGACTTTGCAAGAAGGGAGACCAAACACTTTATGAAATGTTTTTATGTGCTAATTCAAAAGTCCCTATTGCATCAGACAACATCATCCGCGTTAGGCACCGGACATAATTCATGCTCTCAACGAACACAATAGCAAAATTCACAACTGCTTTTGTAGCACGTTCACTGGATGGTTTACAGGTGCCTGCCCAGAGACCTGCACTCTCCATCGCTCCGTGTCAGAGCTCGGCATCACGTCCTCAGGAGCCTTCGGCTGATAAGCACCAAGATAAATCACCAGATTTTTGCAAGAACTTCACAGCTTTGGTGTCAAGTGTTAACTGCAGCAGAAACACAACATCAGCTGGTCAACAGGCAACGCAATCGCTGAAACCCATGGTCCAGGGTGCGGGATATGGCCGTGCGTCCTCTGGGAGAGCTGTGCCGGAGCCCCCAAGGTTTGTTTCTAGATTGGGTCTTCCAAATTCTGCTTCAGCCACTGTTTTCTTTCCTACCAAGTTTTTCTTCAGGTCTCTATTTATGTCCTGGCTGTTGTGACTGTATGAAATGGCCTCCATGAAATAAATCCTTTATAGTAATTGGGGTTAGTCCAGAGAGCAGCAGGACCTCTTGGTGTTTCACGTACCGCTTGCTGACAGGTTTGGTTTTTTTCTTTTTTTCTTTTGCCTGTTTTGAATTAATTTCCTCCAGTTTGCAATCAGGGCATCCTGGCACCCTGTTGTTACTCCAGCAGCTCCTGAGGGAGATCATCCTCTCTGGGAGTCTCCGAGGATTGGCTATTTCTGAAGTTGAATTTAAGCCTCAGATTGGATTTTTGGATCTTGTAGGTGGTGTGGCAGCTCTATCACATGAAACAGCCCTAAAAAGACTTTGTAAAGAAAAATAAAGTCTTCTTTCCATATTCTTTTGTTTCTCTCTTTCTGTTTCAAGGCTCCACTCTCCTGAGACTTTGCTAAAAGGGATAATTAAACCAATTCAGAGCAAGTAAGTCTCAAACTGAACCTGAGCTGAAACCACAGAGCCCTGTCCTTGCCCCTCCGGGTGAAGGGCTAAGCATCTATTTGTTTTTATTAATGTCAGCTGGTCACCCCAGCCACCATAGGGCCATGCCAGTCCCTTTCCCCTCCTGGTCTTGGGAGGCACAGCCCCATGCAGAGCCCCTGCGGCCACCCCGCTGATGGGGCTGGATGCGGGTGCTGGGGCAGGTCCATCCCAGTGCTCATGGGCAGCCGCTTGTTGCATTGCAGGGATAACTAAAACTCTCAAATTCTCTTTATTCCTCACCGCGGAGCCTGAAGCTGGATTTCTTGAATGCATTATCTTATCTGAATTGATCATGTTGTTTTCAAACTAAAGAAAACCCAAACCTTATTATTATTATTATAGTCCTTGCCTTGACAGCACTGCTGCATTAATTGTCTTCCTTCCTTCTTCTCACAGTTAATTACTCACCCCATCAATGAGGTTAAGACTGTCTGCCAATACGATCAAGTTTCAGAAACAAAATCCTAACCAGACCGGAGCAGCCAGAAGTGGACAGGGCTGTATTTAATACGCTGGCACAGTAACTAATGGTACGTCTCATCCACGGACATGCTTGTGCAATTGCTCACTCTGTTTAGTTTGGGAAATTTATAGATAACGTAAACCAGAAAACACTGAGTTTATTACAAAGGAATTTTTTTCCACCTAAAACTCTGTGTCATTAAATTTGGAAAGCACTTAAAGTTCTCAGTTTTATTTTTGGTAAGCACTATCTATTGAAAAGTGAAAATATTAGAGGGATCTCTAGGCAGAATTTGTGAACTTTCCAATGAACAGACAGCACGGCGTCTCCGTTTCATGTCCCAAGGTCTTTGTCAACTGTGCCGCTTTCTGAATGACACTGAAGCTGCGTGCCAAGAGTTTATTCCCAAAGCAGGTATTACGCAGGGTTATGGTCACAAAGATATCCTTGCACAGCATTAATGCCAGAGGAGCTCTGAGGCTGTCCGCCTTTTGATTTGGTGGAGGGAAACACCATCAAAACCACATATATTCTTAAAATATATCCAAACACTTTAAACGCTGTCAAATAGAGCTGCAAATCATACAAGATGCAGCATTTCTCATAGATGGTCCTTAAAGCTCTACTCATGGTAAATGGGCATGTGATAATATATAGCTACAAAAAACCCCACGTCTTCTAAGAAGTTATAAAAGCTTTTCTTTGATTTGAATCCAATGATGAATGGCAATTTGTGAGAGTCTTACGTCTTCTAGAGATTTTCCTAGCAAACACTTCAATTTTTTTCTCTCTCATCTGTGTGCCATACTGGAACACAACTGGGAGCTGGACTTGTCCACCATAGCAAACATTATGGATCTTATTACCATCTCAGCACCTCCCTGGGTGCTGCTGAGCAGCCTTTGCCAGACCGTGCTGGAAAACCATTTATTTCTCTCTGCAAAGGCCTGATCCAGTGTCAGCAGATGTCAAAGGAAAGACTTCCAGGGAGCTCAACAGATCAGGCTCCAGAACAACCTCCGATATGGTGGCCTTCTCTGGGTTTCTTTGCTCTTTTCCTCAGGAAGAGTTGCTGTAGACAAAGCACTTAGCAGTATCTGAAGCAGAAGGTGTATCATGCTGTACATCTTTTCATAAAATATTTTTTTCCTGGGGTACACCGAAGACACAGAACATCTATTCTGGGGGCACACAGATGACATCCACTCTTTCTTAATTATGTAATAAGTACTTTTAGGACAGTGTACTCTTGCCTGCTCTGGCAAAGGCAAACACGGTAACTGTTCTGCTCACAGTATTAAATACACTTCTCTCACTGAGCAGTGGAAGGATGTGTTTAAACTCGCAGTCTATCACTATTCCTGGATAGTGTAGGAGAGTCCAGGAACACTCAAGATGTCTTTTCCTGTGTATATTAACTTGTTCAGAACAAAATAGCGTTCTTAGAAAACACGAATCTTATGGCAGAAGAAAGTTGCCTTCATGACTGTGCTACAAAGATTTCCAAACACCTGCTCGTTCATTTGGGTGCATGAAATACCAGGTTCAGCCTGCTCATAAGCACAGACACGTAATTTCTTCTCGTTGTGGCACCTTCACTGTGGTCATTTCTGCCTGGCTCTGTAATGTTGGCAAGTGCAGTACTAGCGCAATATCTTCATTGTACGAGCTTTCAGAGAGCTGCAGAGTTCCTGCAATCTCGGTGAAATGCCAGCCTCCCCCAACGGCAGCTGTTTGTCCTGCTTTGCAAGGAACCGCACTCCCAAGGAGTTTTGCTGGTGTCCCATGTAAGCACTGAACACCAGCGGTTTCAGGTGTTGTTAGATGGTAGGTCAGCACGTTCCCACCCGCCTGTGGACCACGCTCAAGGATCAAAGGGTTGGTTGGGCAACGTTCGGCGCACTGAGCTCGCCAAAGCCCCAGGAGCAGCACCCCTCGTCCATCACCCTCAGGGCTGCCCGGGCATGGGGGCTCAACCCTCTCCTCAACACTTCCTCACATCAAAACTTTGACTGAAGCTTCTGCTCAAGGCTCAAGTGTACAACCCCTTCCAAGCAAGGAGGTCACAGCCCAGGCCCTGGGAGGAAAAAGTGGGTGTCAATGAAATGGAAGAGGTGTCATTTTTAACACTGAGATTAGGCAAAATCTAACCCCCATTAATCCTTCAGAGCAGGGCCTTTGGTTTGTTCTTTTTTCAATCTATTTTGTATTCAAAGCAAGTACATTTTTTCTGTCACTATACCGCCATTGTTAACAACTATAAATGTATTAAAAACACAGGGGCATTTTAGTATGTGTATTGTGCATAAGAAATATTGTTACATGACAAGCTCCAATTGGCAAGTGAAAAGAGGTTTTATTGAAGGAAATAGCAGTAGCAAACAGTGAACTATGCAGAATAATGGTAATTGTTCCTTTAACATTGGCAGCGCACGTTCACTTAATATGACTGCTCCTCTGTCTCTGCCTCATCCAGACCCAGAGGACCTGTTAGACAAGCAGGCAGCCACCTCTCTCTGGGATCAAGCTGTCAATGCAAACTTGCTTTCTTTCTATTTCTCGGAGCTAAGCTATACCCCCAGAGTTCCCGAAGCTTTTCCTGAGTGAAAGCTTTAAAAAAGCTCCACTCTAAATTACATCACACGAACTGTTCTCTTCAGACTGACAGAACAAAAGCGGGGAGGGGGGGGAAATGCCAAAAGTACCATCTGAACGACTTCTGAGTTGCACAGAATGATTTACCTCCTCATGCTTTATCAGAGCAGACTAACGTTATCTTGACCTTGCCCACCAAACCCCCAGCAGTGTCCTCTAACTAGCAGGGAAAGTTTGCATCGTGTGTGTTCACAATGCAAATAAATGCAGAGCCGTTGGGTGCAGACTTTTTGGGTCTTTGGGTCTTGGGTGCCCCATTAAGAAAGGTCCCAATGGGGGCAGGGTGCTTTCTAAAGTTTTTTAGATGACGCGGTCTCTAACACACCCAGCTCATTGTTACGGGAAGAGCCCAGCCTGCGGGTGCTGCACAGCCTGGTATGTCACCCTCTAATCAGTGACACCCCAGTTAACGATCATGGTGAGGACTGCGGAGGACCACTGCCGTGACCTGAGAGGTCTCTCAGGTTGGGTCCAGCTGGGACTCTCTAATTAAAGGTCATCATCAGAAGTACAAGAAGCAGATAAACACTACCCACTTCTGCTGTGGCTGAGTAGGAAGCAGATAAATTGGCATATCTCCCCCTTCCAAGGGCTTTCAGGTGGTACCAATTAGTTTGAGAACCCTCACTCAGGTAAACATCCTCAGCTGGGAAGGGAGAGGGCCATAGGCCTTCCTCCTTCTTCAGAAGATAAATAAAGGTAAGAGGAAGAGGGCAATGTCATGGCTGTTCTCCAGGTAAGGTGTAGAGTCAGCAGCTAAGGTGGCTAGGTGTCAGTTTGGGGGTTGCCTGATCCCAAAGTAATCCACTGAGATCCTGCAAATTGAAGCAAGCAGGTTTTATGTGGCTCGTAGGCTGACCCTTTTGGGGTTCTTACTCAATTTTCATACGAAAATGGTTGTGAGGTTAAGAGCTTATTATCCTCATACTCAAAATCTTGTAGGCTTAGCCCACTGCATAGCATTTCTATGCTTGTTCTGCTGTTTTGAGTAAACCTTAAAATGTTTAAGTTGTTAATATAAATAATAGTCTCATTTTAAAGATGGGCTGAAATCTGAAACAGATGAGTCAGTATTAAGGTAAAGAATGTTGCTCACATTCCCCATGGGATTAGAATAATGGAGCTTGTTTTCTTGCATGAAAAGGGCTACTTCAGTAGTCACAAAGATGTGGTGCCGTGCCCTATGTACTGTGGGGAGAAGGAGCTGAGAAGGTGGGGGTCTTACCTGAGTCATCAAGGGGCTGTAGGATGGGTCTGTCCAGTTCTGGAAAACAAGAATGGGAGAGGAAGGCTTCACTAAGCAGGAAAAGCTCCTCAGCTGGTGAGGTGGCTTTGTTATCCCACAGAGGCACCAGTGTTTTGTAAACACCTCAAAAATGTGTTGGTATTGGAGGAAAGAGACAGGTCAAGCTACTAGGGCTGGAGACTTAGTCCCCTGATTGACTTCACAAGTATGGAAAACCCAGCTCTGAATAGAATCGTGGAGATACTTTTTCCATTTAAGGATCCAGTGTCCTCTGGCCTCTCACTGAGATGGTTTTTTTTCCCCGCAGGGGACGTAGCCAGTTTTCATATGGTCAACACAACTTGTCTTACCCAGAGGAGCAGAGACCCCCTGAGGATCCTGACTCACTAATACAGCCTCAGTTCATCTGTGAGTTTCTGAGTGAGTAAAGTTTACATTTTTTGCTGTCTTTTTGGTGGCTCACATCTGAGTTGTCTTCACGTACCTGATCAGTGAAATGGCTCTGCCTTGATCCTAATGCCCATCAAAGCTGATGAAAATGTTTGGCTTCAGGGCATATTATATCGGGTGTTGTATCTGCTTCCTACGCCAAATCGTAGAAATCTTAATTAAGCAAAATCTTCATTAAAATAATTGCAACTGAGGAAAACATTGGTAATGAACCTGAATGCAGACCTCATCACTGTATGCTTTATCACATCCTTGTTCCTACCAATGGTACATACGAAGATGCTGGACTTTCAGGTTTTGAAGCTGGCAGAATAAGTTATTAAACATAATCACTGTAATACATGCAGTCTAGTTTTCTGAACTGTGGTTTTAGGATATAGTGGAGGTTCAGGTTTAGCTCTCCCATCTTTATTTTTCTGTTTCAGCATGGCAATGCTTCCTATGCTTTTAGGTATATTAGGGCTTTGCAGTGCCTTTCACCATCGTGTTATCTGAGCATCTCATAATCAATAATGATGGCAAAGCAGAAAAACTCATGGTGTTTGTAGCACTGTGCATTTCTCCTCCACTTGGAGGGGAAGACATAGGTCTTATCTAAATGACTGGGTACTTGGGTGACATTGTGATCCCACTGGATGTGGGATTTTGTGCCACACAGGGGTCACTCAAAGAAATAATGTTCTGCAGTTTTTTCGGTAAATCTGGATCTGAATGCGAATTGTGGAAAAAAAAAAAAAAAAACGTAGCCTACCTTGTAAATCTCAAGTTGTGCTTGTAATAGTGGCAACCAGAAGCTTGCTTGCTTATAAAATGAGGAAAATATGATCTGGAAATAATTTTCAGGCAACAGACAGGGTGCCATGGTCCTGTTTCCAGGCTCTTGATTCAAGCATAGCTGGCCTTTCAGGAGGACAGCAGTGAAGCTCCTCGTGGCATGGGGACAAGCGTGCTTGTAGGTGAAGGCTTGTGAGACTCTGATACCACGCCAAAAGCAAGACCTGGGGCACTGTGTGGCCGAGAAGAGATTAATTTGCTGATGCCACCATGCAGACCACACCACCCTCCCGCTCCTACCCTGCAGCGATTCACATCTTGTATTGCTCTGCCTGGTATGCTGCTAGCTACGCACTTTGGGGCCGTACATAGTGAATTACTTGCTCTTGTCTGGACCAAGGTCCAGAAAGTTTCCTTAGAAATCTGTAGATAACTTTTCTCCCTTTTCTTCTACAAGTGTGTGTAAGCCAAGCTTTATGCTCTCTTGGAGCTTTACTAAAAAGGGAACAGAAACATATGCCTTTTTCTGCACGTTTATTTCAAGCCATGATTCTTCTAGGAAGTGTGATTTGTTTACGTCTTCCCATAACGAATGACAATGGTTAAGGTTGCATCTCTGCCAACCTTTCTAAGTGGTTTCAAGTAGTTTACTTAAAGAGGGCTTATTTCATCTGCCACAGCATATGAGGCAGCTCTGAGGTAGTGTCTAGCTTGCACAGAACAAGACCACTGAACATTAGCTTAAGGCAGGAAATTTAAGGTCCAATAGACAGTGGGATCACAAGAGCATAGAGAGATAGTTTGCAAGTGTGCTGCACCTGAAGAAAAAAGAAATTGCTTGACTTTTCCTTTCCTGATGCTACAAGAAAGACTGGGAAAGGCTAGCAACATCAACTGCCCATTGGAGGTGGCAACTGCTTAAATCCTGGCTGCCCCTCAATGAGTGTTTGCACTAACCATTTAATTCCTGTGTGCCTCAAACAATCCCCTACAAAGTGGGGGCATGTATAATTCCTAATCATATATGATTGTTTGGGTGCTGAAGTCATGTCTGTAAGTTAATATATGCTCTGTAAATGCCGTTGTCAATGCCTTGTGGTTGTCTTGTTCAGCTTCAGAAAGACTCTTAAATTTTTATGTGGCAAACTTCTACAGCTATTGCAGCTTATGGTCACTAGTTAGCTACAGCAGGAGGGTCAAACTTTGGAAACTGTAGCTTCTTTCCAGCCTGTAGTCTTCCTCCCCCTTCAAGTCTGTTTTTTACTCTTGCCAGTACCCTGCCTGCTGTTTAAAGGCATTAGTAATACCAAATGAAGCTAAAGATGCTCGTTATAACAACTAAGTTGTTTCCTTTTTAATCAGAGCACATGCTTATGCCAGGTTTGGCATGAAGAATCTGTGTATGTGTCTGGTTTAGGGCACAGTAAGCTGATCATTTGTTAGAAGACTAGTGCATTACATGTAATTTTGCTTTTAGTTGTACAGTTTACTGGGAGGTTGATACGAGCATTGGTAATGTAATTTTTGCTTGGTTGGAGGTGGTGGAAATATAAAGAATGGGAAATAAAAGGTTATTGCCATGTGTGCTGAATTGTAGTTTGGTAGCTGTAGCAGCAGTTGTCTTGTAGTTAAGTGGCCATCAAAACCTTTCTTGGGGTGGCAATAAATTTAAAAAAAAAATCTTCAGAAAATGTATCAGTTTTCAAAGAGTAAAGAAAGATGCAGCAATTATTGTGACACAGGTTTGCAGTCTGTTTCTGATTATCCTTTTGGCTGGAGGGTTGGGGTTTCTAATTGTAAGGTTAAGGAATCCTTTTTATCTATCTCTTGCCTCCTAATCCTATGCTAGACAGTATTGTTTTCTGTGCCTTTTGTCTTCTGGGGAAGGAGACAATCTCTGGCTCATGTGAACATCTTGTTAAAGTCTGCTGAGGATTAGGGGGTGTGACAGTTTTCTTGCTGAGCCTTTTTATTGGGGATTTTTATGCCTGCTTTTCTGGGAGGTCTTTGAAATGTCTTTTATGTAGCAATCATTTCACTCTTTCTTTGTTGTCTCAAATGTTGAGGCTGTATTCTTCTCATCTGTTCCTGTTTATATTCCATACTAGCTGGTCATAACAGTTTAGCTTGAAACTATCATCACGCTGCATGCTTCTGAACCACAGGAGTGTTGCTAACTGCTCTAGGACAATTGAGAATTTGAGCTTTATTTTAGGACATCTGAAGCTTTAGCATGGTTGTTTGGTATGAAATACTGTGGAAGAGGTTCCAGATGAAAAACAGTAATCTAGGAGTTGGACATTCAAGTGTACACAGCCAGGTATAGGCATTTAAAAGTGCTCCTGCTATCACGAGATAGGTCCCCCTTAGTGTGGTGTTCAACATACAAACAGTAGCTGGTATCATAGGTGTTCAGTCTGGCCTAAACTCCTCCAATAATCAACGGAATAGACAAGCCCGTCCTGCTGGCAAGTCATCCCATCTTGACCAAAGAGTTTAAGCCAGGAAAAAATTGCTCTCTGGAAGACTTGTTTGGTCCATGTTCTCACCTCACCCCCCTGCAGCTGGCTACAGACAAAATATAGATAATTACCCAGACCAGAAACCAAACTTCTGGGTGACTGAAGTTAGATAATACAAAGACTAATCCTGGCCAAAGAAGTGAAAGAACTTAGCTTTTCACAAGAAATTTGGAAAACTTTGGTAATTTCACATTTCAGTTTCAGAAAGCTATGGGGTTGGTCAATGTACTTAAGTACAGGTAAACAACAAGATTTTGTTTCCTAAAATTTTTATTAAATCCATGCTTCTATGTCTTGAGTGGCTATCTTNTTTTAAATGAGATGGTAAGCACACTACTGCTGGTTTCCCCCAGGGTTTATTTCTGATGCTATGTAAGCCAAGAAAGAAATCTGGGGAGATCCCAGATTCAATGTTAAGCAAGGAGCCAGGGTTATGTAGTCTTGCTGATAAAGAAGGTATCAGAGGTGGGTTTCTGAGACATTCATATGGAAAAACTGGTTGCATCACCTTCCCCTTTGAGAAGATTGAGGTAAAAATTGTGTTTTCATGAAGTCATTACCAAAACTGTGTGACCAATGTGCACAAGATGCTGTCTCAATTTTTTTAATCTAGCTAAAATTATTTATTTCAGGAAACAGTGTATCATGTCTTTACAGAGGAAGAAGCTACCTGCTTAGATGTTTCTTTTGCTCCAATAAATACCTTCCTAAAAGCTGTTTTTTCTCTCCCTATCAAATATTTGCCCCATGTAACAGAACATTTCCACCTGCCTTTGCTCACAGCCTCTCTAGCCTAATTTTTAGTGTCTAAAGCCATATATAATATCATCCCATTTCACACTTAACCACAAAACCCACTCTTCCAGATATGACCTCAGTTTATTTTATATCCCACGTCTTTTTCTTAAAGTATTTTATACATAGCATAATATGCAATGATACGGCACTGATGTTTATCAAAATTGTTTCACACTGTACTTATTTCTATTCCCGTCTTTTGGATCAAGTACAATACAGCTGTAGATTAATACCACTTTTTAAAATAGGTTTAATGTGTTTATTTTCTTACCACATTCACTCCATCCACTGGCTTGTTATATGGATTGTATTTAATGGGAATCTTGTGGGACCGTCAAAGGGCATTTATTTTCTATTGAAATAACAATTAAGATAACACGCAAACTAATATAGTAATCAAATAAACCTGACAAATAACAAAAACTTTTTTAAAGCTGCAGAGGCATGCTAACAAATCTATTTGATCAATATATGGGATGTGAAAAAAGAGGAGACAAGATTGACTGATGAATAAAATGGAACTGACACAAATAGGCTGACAGCCAGTCGCAAGTCTCTTTAGGGCAAATGCAATTAACTTAGAATAATAGACTCAAATTTGATGGTTAGAAATGCATTTTTATTAACAATCACAGCCTGAATCATTATGCACTCTTATGAATAAAATTGTAGTTATACTGAAAGTCTGTGTATACATATGTGCATGTACATACAAAAAAGCCTTGTTGGAGGAGAGCTTTATTTTTGTGACAGAATAGCTGTATGAGATTTAAAATATAAAGTATACACAAGTATAAATCTAAATATTCAAACCAGTGATATAAAAATCACGTATGCGGTATGCTAGTATTAATGATAAAGGCAATAAGCATCGGTCCCAGGACTGCTTGTTCTTTTGGGATGTGAAATTGCAATCAGGGATTTACAGATTTCATTCTGAGGCAGAGAAGTCATTACTAGAAACATAAGCTCATTCTCTTTACTTTAATAGCTATTTTAAATCATTCATTTAGAAAATACATTAACTATTTATTGTATAGGCAGTACATTTCTATTGGCATTCCATTTTCATGCTTTTTTATAATCCTTTTTAACAAATTATTTTATTAAAAGAAGATTAGAATTAGCAAAAGGATCCTACCGATTTTTGAAAATGCTACTCTTGAAGAAGGATATTTCCCATTATTAACAGGTATGCAGTATTAAAACTTTAAAGGGAGGGAAGATATTCAATTGCTAATGTGTCCTTTTTCTTTTGACCTTCATTGCAGAGGCTGATTGCTATTTGTAAATTACTTTCAAAATTACTAATCTCATTTAATTTCTGAATAAATATATAATCTTCTTTTTTTCCCCAAAAAATCCTTGGGATTTAGATATAAAAAGAGCTGCCTACAGGATATGTTATGGTGCAGATAGCTCTTATTTGTGGGAAAAGATAAAATATTCCACTTAATTCAGAGAAACTCGACATGGTATTAGCAGAGTACAACGTGAATAGGAAACCATGACACCTGCAATGCTTGGTGCTTAAATATCTTGAGAAAAAGGTGTAATGGTAGAAAGTAAAACTGCGCTGGAAATTATTTAAATCCAATGTTCTCCATCTCAGTGGACCACTGGCTGGCCGGGGACAGGAGAGCGGCAGAACACGATGCTCTGTAGTTGCCTATAGCATGAAGATGGTGTAAAACATCATCGTGGTGCTCAGACAGTTTCTGGAGTTGCTGAGCTGGATCCAAGAAGCAACCACACTTGGTTTTCTCCACTTCAAAGGTGGTTTTAATCCTCCCCGTTTCTCAGAAGTGAGAAGCGTGCAGATGTACTGGGAAAGCCTGGTGTCTGGTGGGGGAGAGGCCCGTGCAAATCACTGAGAACAGGGACAGCGTGTGGCTGGGGAACAGTTTTTTCTGGTAGACGCGTGGTGTCTGGGGAATTTATAGGCTGCCATGTTGGTTTTCTGCCTCTAATTAGCCTTAAAGTCATTGCTATGAGGGAAGAACTTCTTGGGAACTCCAATGGTTGCTGGAGACTTTCCAGCCGTTTTTTTTTGCTCCTCTCATTACCTATTCTAGACACTCACAGCAGCCCACCACAACATTTCCTGAGCTGGCTTCTTGAATAGCTGGTATTGCCTATTCTTAGAGGTAAGATGGATGGGTCGCATATTGTTCTAGCACCACCAAACCTGGGGTGTGCCTAAAAAGGGAATAATACTGCCGGCTCTGGCGTAGTTGTTTTACTTTGACACAGAAATTGTTGCAACATGCTTAGGGACTTGGACTGCTAAGATTTCTCACAGAACTGCATTTGGAGTAGAGGGAGTTTGAGTAGTCAAATTTACGGTGTCTATTCAATTTCTCCTTACCATCTCTGTAGATGTTGCACTGGAGACTGATGGAAGAAAAGTTACTTCTTGAATGCGATGCCAGAAAAAGAATATATGCTCTTTTATGACTACAGTTACTTAATATTTTAAGTGAGAAACAGGTCTTAAAATAACTTGTATGAAAGTTTTAGTAGGTAAACAGACTAAGGAAGAAAGACCAGATGATCCGCTGATTTAAACAGGGCAGCTTCTTTGTAGTCAATGCACAACAAGTATAGGGGACTGGGGCTGTGGGCTCAGTTCTTCCATCTTGTTGGTTTTAGGTTAGTGAAATATTAGTGAAGTCCACACAATGTTTCCTGATGTATGGTGATGTAAGAGAAAGGAGGCTCAGGCCCTGCATGATGATAGACTAATTCTCCACTGATGTAATCATCCAACCAGAACAAGAATGACTCACTCCATCCATAAATAACCTGGGGCCTGCTTCTGATCACATTTAAATTCGTTCACACCAACCTCATCTCATTTGCTTGAATGGGCTTACTCCTGAGTTAGAATGATACATGTAAGAGAAAATCCAGGCCCTTAAAAATCAAATCATAATTAGTTTCTCTTAATAGCTGCTCTATTAAAAAAAGTCGGATCTTTCAAAAAAATATATTAGAAAGCAAAAGAAGATGTTTTTAAGTGCATTAGGTTTTTTCATAGCCCAGCAGCAGTAGACTACTTGGTGATGTATCACACTTACAATATGTTTCTGCTGGCATTCAGGCTCCATATTTTTATACTCCCTTTTCAGAAGTTATTTCATTAAAAGAAGATTAGAGCTAATGAAATGTAACTACCAGGTTTTGAAAATACTGATCCTGAGAATGATATTTCTCCCCAGCACCTGTCATTTTTGTTC
>VYZW01039328.1:20307-32184 GCA_013401315.1 Balaeniceps rex | reverse complement strand
GTCACAAAAAAGCAGTTGTCATGAGACATTTACAAGTGTCCTTCTGTCTGTCATCTTCTCACAGTGTTCTGCTGGTTTGTGTAGCATACCATGTTTTAACGTGCGTTTGGAAGGCAGGAGTCTCCATTCATCTCTGGAAGATTAATGAAAATGTTTGGCCTCTGAATGTGACAGTTTGAGGATTGTTTTCTGGTGGGGAGAGAAATAGCCCTGAATCCTCACTTTGCGGAGGTCTTTTAGAGAAAGAATTGCATCCCTTTTCTTGACGTCTGAGAATATGTCCTTTCCTATGCCTAAAGAGTAGCATCCCAGGTATGGACTGATGAAAGCAATTGAACTGATACTCTTTTCCTTCCTGTGGCAAGTGGAAAATGCCAGTGTAGTGCTCAAGGATCAAGTGAGAGGGAGAGAGAATTCCAGCCAGGGAGCTCTGGTGGGAGTCTCTGGTGATGGTCACTCCGACTGGACAAGGCAAGGATATTCAGTCTTCCTCTTTTATTTCTACTGTCTAAATCAAATGGGGCATCAGGCAAGCAAAACTGGTGTAAAACTATTCTTTGAGTTAGCTGACCATCTCTGAGGGTTCAGTTTCGTTGTTTTATATTGTCCTTTTCTTGTTTCGCCTGAGAATTCCTACTCCTGCTCTTCTGGCTCTGAAATGTTTCCTGCCTGTGCGCTGTTCTGCAGTTGGCTGCTGCTGTCTTCCCAGAGAAAGTTGCTTTTCTGTGTTGTCATGTGGATATAGTATGTGAAGTACTGTAATGAATGGCACTATAAAAATGTAATAGAGTTATGCTATTTGTGTATATATAGTGATCTGTGAAATAAATTACTAATGAAGTTCAGTCTCATTTAGGCTTTATTACTGCTCCACATAGAAAAACCCTATGATGAATGATTCTTTGTCATTTCTGTCATAAACACCATTTTTCTGGGCGGTATAACTCTTCCTCCTTAAATCTTACTGAGCTGAAACTTGTCATGCATGTGTCAGTTTGAATAAGCATTTTTAGAAACCATTAGTTAAGGGAGTTGAGGTTTTCTTTTTTTTGCCTGCAAGTGTTTATTATAAATAAATGACTTCTCTCTCAACCCTGGTTAGTCTAATATGTTCAAAAAAAGTTCAGGGCCAAGTCAGGAGCTTCATGGGATTCATTTTCTGATTTTTCTTTTGTTTTCAAGTTTTGCGGTTGCTATCAGGGAATCATGGGAGCCCCTTATGGAACAAGAGCCATGGGAGCCCATGGAACAAAGGGCCTTAGGAAAGATGTCCCAGAGTGGAAGAAGTTAAGAACAACTCTGCTGATGTTGGTGCTGTCATTTTTCCTACTCCAGCTAGATTTTTGACAAAGTGGAAGTGTAGGATCATTGCCTTTTTTTTCCTTAGGAAAAGATAAATTGTATCATCAGTTATTCACACTTGAAATTGATTTCAGCTTGTATATTAGTTTAAATTTTATTTCAGTAGCAATGAGGCCTGTGTGTAATTTTCTGTATTCAAAATGCCTATAAAAGAAATTGGAGCAAGTTGACAGTTATAGTAGATAAGTTTTGTCAAGGATTTTATTTGCTTTCATTCGGGTTCAGAGTGCAATAGTATGTGGACATTGTTCAAAGAAGCAGCCATGACCCAGACTTGTCTATTTAGCAGACTGCTCCAAAATGTTGCATCACTGGATACTGGGAACCTCATATCTGAAATTTGAACATCCAGATTTTCAGCTCTTTTTTAATCTATATGGACTCAAAGGCTCAAAAACCTTAAAGCTCAGCTGATACAGAAGCCTGTTTGGTGATCCCCCAGAAGACCTAGATGACTGGGCTGGCAATAAAGAAAACATGTAGGTATAGAAACTGTATGGAAAGCAAAGTCTCTGCACAAAAGATTTCAGTTGTCACAAATCCCAGCAAAGTATTTTTCTTTTCAGCTCTAATTAGAACATTCTACAGCTGAAGAACAATGGAATTTTCATCAGAGAAATACCTGCTTCTAATATTAATACATCAAGCTGATAATTACATGTAACAGAAGCCTTCCTGACCACCTCTCAGCAAACATTCATCTTCAAAGCAGGAAGTTTCTCTCTGTATCTAGATTGCTATACTGCATCAGTGCCGCTTTAAATATTAATTAGACAACGTATGTTGTGCAAGGATGAGTAACAGGTCATAATAGGTTGCTGAAAAGGAATGGCAGCTGGCAATATCTTCTCTACACCAACTTTCCTTGTTGCTGCTACTGGGGAGGCAAATTCCTGCTATTAACACTGGGGCATGGGCAAAAGAAAGGGAAATACACCCATGTAGTAAGCTTCCAAGAAGACAAGTGCTGCCTCATCTGAATAGTAGCAGAAAGATTAAGTGATTTTACTTTTCCTTAGAGAGCTAAACAAAATGTTCTTTCCTGAATGCTCTGAAAACATGTGTCTTTCCAGGCTCTACAAATGCTTAACAACTTTCTGATCTTTGAGAATTTAACTCCCTGTCCTGAATTTTCTCTTCTGGTAATATTGAGTTCTTCTGAGCCTCTTGTGATTTGCACCTGCCCTGCCCTTTCACATAGGATGGGAATTTCTTCCTGCAAAAACACCCACGAAAGATCTCAAAGCCTCCTCAGACCTGTGTGTTAGGTTGCAGTGCCATCTTATCTGACCAAACCTACTCATGAAGAGCATTTAAAACAGTAGAGGATATCCTAGTAAAAATTAAATCTTGTCTTAGCTTTACTTGTTTTATGAAAGAAATTTAGCAATCTTTTATTTTCTGAATCAATCTACAGTTTATAGATAGTCGAGGTAGTTACTTAAATTCAAAATTCTAAACTTAAATATTCTTAAGGAAATACTTCAGCCATGTAGTATTGCAGAAGTGCCTGTGAATATTTCAGGTTTATAGTAAGCCAACCTAATAAAAGGAGGAACATGAGATACAACTCAAAAGATTCTAAAATGGGTCAAGACCCATGGTAATCTCTTTCTTTTAATTTCTAAATCAGTGAATTCCAAAATAATAATTGTCTCTTGGGTCAGTGCCAGTATTGTTGTTATGTAATAACATTACAGCATCTTGTCATTTTAAGGTCAGCGCAGGTTCTGTGTTTTGGTCTTGGCCTACTCAATTTAGGTTGATGCTGGCACTTGCAGGTTGATTATATCACCTTGCAAAGATTCCCTCTCACCTTGCATTGAAAAAAGGCACATGCTGATGTCAGTTAGTGATTTTCTCTGTTCTGTTTAAAATAGTTAGAAGTAATTTTGGGGAGGTTATCTGTAGAATTCCATTTCAAAACCTCTTTGCTTTCATGTAGTATGAATCAGCTTAATATCTGTTCCTACCATTTGAGCAATGATAACAAAAGGTAACCGTTGTTTTTGATGTGCACAAATTACTCCTACTCCCAAGCACATCAGTTTGAGTTCTGCAGTGGAGAGCGGGTAACGAATAATACACAAAATTCTTACACTTGTAAAAGACAAGGAGAGAGGTCTGGTGTCTGCCATTCTGACACTTAGTATTTATTTCATTCTTTGTAATCAAAAGAATAAAACAAATACTATTTAGTATATATCTTACTCTATATTAGTTTTATATTAAAAGAGAGTAAGTGAAGCTTTATTTTCACAGTTTCTTCCTTGTAGCAGTGTAACCATCTTCTTGTTTGCTTTCTTAACTTCATCAGTACTTGAGGATTATATTTGCCATTGGACTTTTCCAGCATTTTCTTTGTAAGACATCAAACTGCAGAAATTAATCCTGTGTGTATTATTTGCTCCTAGGTTTGTTTTACATTTCTCTCCATGAAATTATTGTGTAGTAGTAGGTAAATGGTTACCTTATCTTACTTAGCTGCCTTTTCTGCTAATACTGCAACCTTTTAGCTGTCCTTTTCAATTCTCTATCATCAGTACCTTTCAAATATTTATTATTATGTTCCTGTAAATGTTGGAGTTTTACACTGAAATAGTTTTAGGGTTATGACAAAAGCACTTAGTTCAGAGGAGAACACTTGCAATAGAAGGTTAAATATAAAGTATGTCTCTGCACCTAAGCATATTTTAAAAGCTGTTAAATTGGCACCCCTGTGTGTGTAGTAATTGAAGTCTTTTTATGTCACATTTCTCCCTTTAACTGACATTTTTTCTTGGTTTTATTGGTTAATGTGGATAGCATGGCGTTGTTGTAATGTGCTTTATTTCTACAGCTTTATTAGGGTAGTTTTAATATAGGTATCTTATAGACTAGATAGATGAAGAAATTCCAAAGCATTTAAGCTGCCTTTTCAATAAGATTCTGGGGCTCTGATTCCTGAGCTCAGCTAGCCAGGGGTGTTCAGAGAGGTTACTACCCCCAGCTGGCCCCTCTGTCCTTGTGCTGCAAGTTAATACCTTTTTTACCAAACACAGCTGTATGGATGGCGTATCTGCACATTTCACAGTCATGTATTAACAACAAACATCAGTTTCACTTTACATGAGTTGAAGGCTGAAGGATTTTACTTCAAAATCCCTGTTGGTTTTAGCTGCAGGAATACTCTTTTAGCTTCCCTAGTGCAGTCCAGTAAGGCTCACTGCAATTGCATTGCAATCTGGCTGCTCTGATTGATGTGCTAATGGAATTCTTGTTTGCTTGTTTGCAGTAATCCTTAGAGGTCCTCCTCAATATCAGTACTTCTACATATGTGAATAGGAAGCTTTACAGTTTTGATTAAGTGTCATGTTTTTGCATTCCTGCAGGCTTCGTCACTGTATTTCAGAAGTGTGAATCAGTGTTTTCCACCATGCCGCATCCATGTTGTGGAAGTTCTTGTTTCATTTCTAAAGCCCTAGCTATGAGCTTTTGTCACACCTAAAGCATGTCTTATTTTTATGAACAAATTTTGCAGAGGTGTTAGCAGAACTATTGGAATTGCTTTTGTCTGTAGCAAGGCTCAACTCAGAACATCTAGTAGGACACAGCAATGATGCTGTGCCCGCTGAAAGCTGAAAATACAAGAGCCACACCTGTCTCTGCAGCATCCTTTTCCATAAGTCCTTCTGCTGTGTGAGGGGCCCCACGCTCATGGTTGTTCTCCTGATGCAAACTAGTGAAGCTTTTGTTCCCCTCTCCTTCCCTCCAAACAAATTTTACAAAGTACAGTGCACAGCTGTTAGTGCTTAAAAAAAAGAGGTCCTTGTATGCAATACCAGTTCCATTTACATTTGACAGAATTGTTAGTATTTTAAAAAGAGAAAAGAATTAATAAAACACCTCCCTTCCAGTGGGAAAGTGCTTGCACAAGTACCTTTTTAAAAGACTTTGTGCTAGGAGCTGTGTTATGAGAGTATAACTAATACATGAACATAAATGGTAACATACATGGACACAAGGGACTGGCATGCTTCAAATTATGTGGCTATTAAGGATGCATTGCACTGCTGCAGTGTGTAGTGTTTCAACTGTTCCTTCCTTGCAAAGTGCTAATAGTTAAGTGATATGAGTTGGTCTGCAGTGCCTCCAGTGTTGCCACTGTAGGGCTGCACTGGAATTAGATGGAGAACAGAACATTCCTTACAGTTCTGAATCTGAAGGCAGCCAAGGACTTGAAACAGGATGTTGGATGCAGATGCAATGAAAAGAAGAGCAAGCAGAAGTGATCCATCCATACTTCTGCCACAATCTCTCTCCCTCTGCACTCTTTCTTTCTCCCTCTCCCCCTCTAGCCCCTTCCCCTCTTCCTCCTCTCTCCCCCTCCCTCTCTCCCCCCTCTTCAGTATATTTGTTAAATAAATTTGCTTAAATAAAAAAGGGAAAAAGAGGTTGAGGGTTTTTTCCCTAATTATTTCAGAACATTGCTATTCTTTGTCTTTGAATTATTTAAACTCAAATTTCCTTTAGCTTGTTCTCTCTTGTGTTAAGGACATACAGCCATTTTTTTGCATAGAAGGGCAGTGTTTTCCAATGCCTAGAGAAAAGGGATTGGATGCAGGGTTTTCATTTATGACATTCACCAAAAATGACTGACTAATTTTAGAAGTTTACATGTAGCATCTGTCGTGGCTTAGCCCCAGTCAGCAACCAAGCACCACACAGCCGCTCGCTCACCCTCCCCGCCCTCCCCCAGTGGGATGGGGGAGAGAATCGGAAGGGCAAGAGTAAGAAAATTTGCGGGTTGAGATAAGAACAGTTCAATAATTGAATAAAATAATAATAATAATAGTAGTAGTAATAAAAATTGCAATGAAAAGGAGAACAAGAGAGACAAACAAAACCCAGGGAAAAGAAAACAAGTGATGCAACCGCTCACCGCCCGCTGACTGACACCCAGCGAGTCCCCGAGCAGCTATCGCTGCCCACTGGCCAACTCCCCCCAGTTTATATACTGAGCATGATGTCATATGGTATGGAATAGCCCTTTGGTCAGTTTGGGTCAGCTGTCCTGGCTGTGCCCCCTCCCACTTTCTTGTGCACCTGGCAGAGCATGGGAAGCTGAAAAAGTCCTTGACTAGTGTAAGCACTACCTAGCAACAACTAAAACATCAGTGTGTTATCAGCATTATTCTCATACTAAATCCAAAACACAGCACTATGCCAGCTACTAGGAAGAAAATTAACCCGGCCAAAACCAGGACACCATCCCCTCAGCTTCTGCTTCTCGGGGCCAAAGGCATACGTCTTTTATTTTTATCAAAAGCTAGATGAATAGATCCTGGCTGTTTACATCTCTCTTTTTTTTTTTACACCTTTTCTGCACCTTCCCCAACATATGAGCGTTGTTGGATAATTTAATAATGTTTTACTTTCTCAAAGTCTCCAAGCTTTTCCAGGCTTATGCGCCTCTTCTAGTACCTTTATAAATACTTGCTGTTTGTTGCGTGTTCTGACATGCTTGGTATTGTAACTTGGATGTAATAGAAAAATAAATTTTAATTGTAATTTCTATAATTTGAATGCAGTTAGAAGGTACTGTTTGGTGCAGATTCTGGTTTTCCTTATATTTTACTTTGTTTTTGCTCCATTTTAAAACATGCTTTGTCTTTTCATTTTGCCAGATTTATTATTCTCCTTAAATTCTTCATTTAATTTCTTGCATCTGAGCTCAACCAGATTGGATTCTATTGTCTTTTTTGACACTACAGTGTCTTAGAATGGATATAGCTATCCCACTTGTCTTCTTGATTTAGACAAGGTCTAAATTAACAAGTCACATTTCATTTTGAAAACATATGTTTGCAATTCTTCAGTCTTACTCAGCGTATTTCCCACTTTAGTAAAGATGGAAAAGGTCTTTGCTTCTTTCTTTAAAAGACTCTTCTTCTTTTCCTTCTCCTGTCTGAAGCAATTATTCCTATAGTAGTAGGTATTTTCTTTTTCGTCCTTTGATGTTTTACTTCTAAGTTTAGTCTGGTTATTTTTTAAAGGACTAAAGCAATATTCAGAATTACTTTCACCATCTGTCTTCAGAATCTGTCTTTTCATTTTGTATTCAAGGACAAACTGTTTATGTTATGTCAATGATCAGCTGGGAATGACAAGAGTTTTTCTTATAAGGCTTGATAACTTCATAATCAGGACTAAATAAAATTTAGCCATATTCTGGGTCAGGTTATACTCTACTGTGAAAAGGTGAGACCCATGGAAGAGAGATTATACAGAGTGAACATTAGCACTCAAGTTGTATTACATCAGAATTGCTGTGAGAGACATCATGTAAGCTGGTATATTTCCATGTCACCTACATAAAATGTGAAATTGGGGTGGCTGAGTTTGTTGTTCTGAGAGCAGCTCTTAAGCCAGATCCATGTATTGCTGTCTACTGTAATCCTTTGTGTTGGATGTATCTGTCTTATCATTCATGTACTACTCAGCTTTACTTTAACTGTTTTATGGTCACAACAGCAAAAAGGTCATGATAGTTGCATCTTGTCAGAAGCAGTTTTCTTATACTCCTGTTTACCTACTTTAAACTCAGAACCTCTTCCATTGTTGGCTTTAAATACTATTGGAATACTATTTGGAAACTATTAAATACTGTTGGAATACTATTTGGAAACTATTTTAAGAAATGATAGATTTTTCTTCAAGGTCATAGCACTGTGTGTAAATGTGTGCGTGTATTTTTGTGTTTGAGATGAGCTTCTAACTGTTCCTTATCTTCAGGCAAAGAAACAGTTGCTATCCTTTTGTCTCTGTGTTTTTTGGCAAGCCCTGTCTGTTTTTTTGAATGTTCTGTAGCTTCCAACTGCATTACTTCTTCCACATTCCTACCATCTGTGTCCTCAAGACCTGAAATCATCAGTGTTTTGTATTAAACTTGGTAATTACCAACTCCTTTACTATTCATTCCCCTCCCTTTTTTTGCTCTTCTCCAATATTATACTGTGCCTTTCTCTGCACATGTTTCTCTTTCCTTTTTTTATGTATATCAAAACCATTGACAAAAATTTGCTTCTCTTGAGAAAAGACAGGCAGAGAAGACAAGGGGAGCGGTCGCCCTCAAGGGGAGCAGCGTACGTGTATGGAGCTCTTCTATAGGGTGGATTACAGTCTGGTTCAGGTCTTAGGGGTCAGGGTCAAAGTAGAGGCAAGTGGCATGGATGTCATTGTGATGGGAGTTTGCTAGACCATCTGATCTAACTCAGCACTGGTAAGGCCACACCTAGAGTACTTTGTCCAGTTCTGGGCAGTAGAGGGAGATGGAGCTACTGGAGACTACAGTGAAGGGGCACTGAGAGGATTAAAGGACTGGAGCATCTCTCATATGAGGAAAGGCCTTTGAGAGCTGGGATTTAGCCTAGAGAAGAGAAGGATCAGGGGGAATCTTACCAATGTGTATAAATACCTGAAGGAAGGGTGTAACAGGACCAGAGGCAATGGGCACAAACCAAAAGACAGGAAGTTCCATATGAACATAATGTAAAACTTTTTTTAGTGAGGGCACAGGTTGCCTAGAGAGGTTGTAGATTCTCCATCCTTGGAGATACTCAAAAGCCATCTGGACATGGTCTTGGGTAACTGGCTCTAGGTGACACTGCTTGAGCAGGGGGCTTGGACAAGTTGACTACCTCCAGAGGTCCCTTCTAACCTCTACTATTCTTTGATAGGGTGAGGAAGTGGATAAACTCTTCTTTAAATAACTTGAGGAAGTCTTTATCACAGACCTGGTTCTTATGCGGACTTTAACCTCCATGTTATCACTAGAAGGGCAACGCAGTGGAATGCAAACAGGGAGATTTCTGGAGAGTGTCAGGGTACTTCTTGGCTCTGATAATGGAGTAGGCAACTGGGGGTGATGCACACATCGATCTGCTGTTCAGTAGCGTAGAACAGCTGGTTAGGGGTGTAACAATAAACAACTGTGCTAGCCGTAGCTGTAGTGACTGTGAAGTGGAGTTCAAGATCCCGAGTGGAGCAAAGAATAAGTAGTAGTAGACTGAACAAAGAAAATTTGGGACCGTTGCTGAATGGGTTGTGTGATTTAATGACTATGAACACATATACAGCTTACATAATGCCTTTTTTGCCTCCATTTTCACCAACAAGATCTCCCAGGCCTCGGAGCTTTGTAAAAGCGTTCAAAGAGGAGAACTACCAGCAGTAGATAAGGACCAAGTCAAGATTACTTGCGAGAACCTGACCCATAGAAATCCATAGGACGCAACAGACTACATCTGAGGGTGCTGAGAGAGCTGTCTTTGCAAGGCCACTCTATCATCTTTGAAAGGTCCTGGAGATTGGGGAAGGTCCCCAATGACTAGAGAAAGGAAATGTTGCACCCATCTTCCAAAAAGGCCAAAATTACCCTGGGGTCTTGGTAGGCAGCAAGTTAAATAGGAGCCAGCATTGCAACCTGGCAGTAAAGGCTGGCAGTATCCTGGGCTGAATGAGCAGGACTACAGCCAGCAGGTCGAGAGAAGTGATCATTGATACCCTTTCTTTCAAGAAGGACATTGACATATTGGAGCAAGTCCAGTGGAGGGCTACCAAGATGGTTAAGGGGCTGTAGCACAGGAGAGCTGGATTTGTTCACACAGGAGAAGAGGAGTCTGCGAGGGAATCTCATGGCAGTTCACAGCTAGCTAATGGGAGGTTGTAGAGAAGACAGAGCTCTTCTTGGAGGCACACAGTAATAGCATTAGAGGCAATGGAAACAAGCTGGAACATGGGAAATTCTGATTTGATTATCAGGAAAAATATTTTCACAGCAAGCACTGGAAAAGGTTGTCCAGAGAGGATGTGGAAGCTCTCTTCTCGGAGATGTTCTGAACTCAAGTGGGCTGCTCTAAGTGGAATGGCTTTGAAAACTTCATAACCTCTGGAGGTCATGCCTAACTCATGTGATTCTATGTATGATTCTGTAGGTGATAGCTACTGCTTTTTGCGCAGACCTATCAGAGAAAGCATTTAGACTGATGTCATGATTTCTTCTTGAGAGCTCCATCCTGTTTGGTGCTCATTTCTTTGTAATCTCATGGGTTCTTTGTTGCCCTATGTTCCATTTTTTTCCCCAAGATTTGAAATCTATATTCTGTGTGTGTGAAAACCTGGAGAAGTAGAAACACAGCATGTTAGCCATTCAGTAACGGGCTAGCTCTTTATGTGATTTAAGATGGTTTGTTAGTGTTCTTGTTTTCCTTTGTTAGTATATCTCATTTTTTGCCTGGCCTCTGATTTTTATCCCCATCTGAAGTGTGTAATTATAGTTTAATAACACAGCAAGGTTAGTACTTTCAACATGGTTCTTTCTGGTCTTGGAGATTATTGAAAAGCTTGTGCTTTAAGCCGATGGGTTCCTGTCTGGGTTTTTTTTTCCCCCTACACTGACATAATTTGCTTTGCCCTAGCATCACTTCTGTAAAGAATTTACAGAATTCTTAATTTCTTGAATGAAGCTTGTGCAGCTACTAATCTAATAATTTATTGAAGTCCAGTGTTTTTATTTTGCTGTTCACTCTGTGGCAGCTTGCATTCAAGATGATTTTGTTTTGCTGTTCTCAACTTTCCTGTTGGGGCCCCTCACACAGTTTTTTTCCAGGGCCTGGTAGTGCTACTGGTTTATCCCCATATAGTTCCTTTTTCTGGATCTCCAAACTCTGCTTCCCTGCCAATTCTGAGGGAAACACAAATTATCTATCACACCTACAGGTACTTCCTGTGGACTCTTGAGCTCTGTCTTTTTGTGGCTGTTTCCCTTAGCACGTGAGGTTTACCCAAAAGTTCAGAGGTAATCCAATACTAAGGAGTTATATAGTAAGGCAGTCTAAGCTAGACATTGAAGCTTAATGGTGACAATGGGGCTTTAGTGTAGGAAAGCATACACTGTTTTGCACTGGAAATAATGATGTGGGTTATTCTATTGCTAGTTTCTAAATCAGATTTGAAAAGAAGATATGGTCATGATTATGGGCAGCTCAGCAGAAACTCTGTTCAGTCAACCTTTAATCAACAACAGCGAGACTGCACTGAAGAAAATACTCTTTCATTAAATAAATAGTATTAAGTCATCATCTTGAATATTAAGCATGGCCAGTTTGCTTCAGAAGCTGTGGAAAGAATCCAGAGAAGGGCACCAAAATTTACATGAGCCATAAAAAAAAAATGCTAAAGAAAAATTATTGGATTTGGGCTTTTTAATCTACCAGAACCAAATTAAATGTAAAGAGCGGCAATTTTAATAACAATCAAGTGCTGTGTTTCATACAATAGGCAACTAACCAATGGAAGTCTTTTGCATACTAAAAGTTAGCATTGATTGCTGGCAGAGTTTAACTGATATAAATAGAAGATGGTAGATGCATATATATGAGTAGTAGCCGCAGTTATATCAAATAGACTGAAATATTTATGGAAAATAAAAATCCCCAGTCTTATGCCAGCTAATCTAAATAGAAATAGAAATCT
>VYZW01039327.1:27868-46934 GCA_013401315.1 Balaeniceps rex | reverse complement strand
CCCCCCCCCGCCGTTCCGTCCCGGGGGCGTCGTCGCCGCGCGGGGCGGGGCCTCACGACCGGAAGCGGCCCGTTCCCTCAGCGTCGCTTCCGGTGCCGCCGCCGCCGCCCTGCGNGGTGGCGGCGGCCTCAGCCCCGCCGGTGCACCGGGGAGGGCCCGGCCCGGGGCGGGGTGCGCGGCCGTGGGTTCCCGGCCGGGTCCCGGTGACTCTCTTCTTCCTCCCTCCCCAGCGCGGCGGCACAAGGACGCGGAGGGACCTGCAACCGGCTGCCCTCGGCCACCAGGACCGACCCCGCCGCCCCCATGGCGTCCCGCAAAGCCTCCGCCGCCGGGCAGGGCAACGGGCTGGCCGCCGCCGGCCGGGAGAGAGCGCACCTGGAGCTGGCCGAGCTGGGGCCGCTCCTGGAGGAGAAGGGGGACCAAGGAGCCGCCAGCTCGGCCAGTGTAAGCCCTGCTTCGCCCCCCGAGCGGGCACCTCGCTGGGTCCGCTCCTCCTTGCTCAGACTCTGCTCCGTCCCTGCGGATTAACGTGGGACCGTGCCCGTTATCCCGTTAGCAGCTTGAAGGATGCGGGCCGGCCGGGTGTGTTTTGCAGAGCCCCGAGTTTAGTCGACGCTTTGCGTCGGCACAGAGAGGCTGCGAGATGTTTCGCTACCCAGAACAGTTCTGGTGGTCTGGCTGCTCCGTGCTCTGAGCTGGCCCAAAAGCTGCTCCTGTCGTGCAGGCGTGGATCTGCGATAGCCCTCGCGCAGAGGTGTCGGCCGAGATGCGCCGTCCCTGCGTGCCAGCGCTGCCGCGTGGAGCGAAGGGGTGTTCTCAGTCACGCAGCCTTAGGGCTGGGAATCACCTTCCCAAACCCGCTAATGGAAATGGAGAAGAGAGGGAGTTGAGCCAGGACGGGCAGAGTGTTCCCAGCCTGGGAGGGTGCCGGAGAGCCGCTGCCGCCGCCGGCTTTCCTGGCTGGGCCGAGTGGCTGTTCCAGCCTTGGTTGTAGGGATGAAAATCCCCCCTGGTAATCCCGCCTTTCAGCAAGGATAAATCTGGGATTAGCCTGCCCGAGACGGTTAAGACAGCAGCGCGTTGCATAAGTGGTGGTGACTGGCAGGCCCTGCCTGTCCCCTGGGGAAGGGATGAAGGCCCAGGTGCTCCCAGAAGGGACTCGCCGCTCTCCACACGCTGTTCCTCCTCCTGTGGGCAGGAATGATTTCCTCCGGGTGTTTCTCCCTCTAGGCTGAAGACCCGCCATGCCCAGCGGCCCGTGAGGAAGAGGAGGAGGTGGTCCGTGTGCTGACGCTGCCTCTGCAGGCTCATCACGCCATGGAGAAGATGGAAGAGTTTGTGTATAAGGTACAGGAGCCTGTAGCGATTCCCTAATCCTGATTTTGGAGTATTAATGAAGCTTGGATGCCCCAAGCCCAGGGCTCGGGGTGGCGGGCAGGGGCTGGGACACATCGCTCTGTCCAGGTAAAGCTCCGGGGCTCCGTGCGGCTCTGCCGGCAGTCTGCTCCGGCTCCGCTCGCCTGGGCCTGCTCCCAGCAGCGTCTCCTGGGAGCGGTGCGGGAAGGGGATGGCGGCGGCTGGTGGGTGTCGGAGGTTGTGCCCAGCCGTGCCGACGAGCAGCGACCTGGGGAGCAGTCCCAGTTGTCTCTGTGTTTCTCTAACGGGGGACTGGGAGCACCAAGCACCGTTGCTGGTTTCGCCCGGTGCCTGTGCTCGTGGTCACCACGGTTCGGTAAGCGATGGCATCGGCTGAGGGCCAGCCGGGTTCTGTTGCCAGCCAAGGCTCCCTCTTCCCTGACCAAAATGGAAGGGAGTTCCCCACCGTGGGGAACAGTTACTTCGGGTGCAGAAGGGTTAAACCCGAAGGTGCAAATCGCCTCTGGCTCCCTGGGGGGACGTGTGGGGAGTGCTCTGCAGGATGTGGGTGGCTTAAGGGGTCCCGTGGGCTGCTGATGTTGCAAAAGCTGAACTTCCTCTCCCCGAGCAGCCTTACGGGGCCTTTTCAGCCCTGGCTGTAGGGAAGACTCTGCTGGGCTTGTTCCGCGTGCGACTTTAGGCTCCCGGGGTGAGTAAACGTGAGCCTTTGGGCTGGCTTGATGCTCCGGGGGCCACCAGTGCAGCTTGGTATGTTGCAGGTGTGGGAAGGGCGCTGGCGCGTGATCCCCTACGACGTGCTGCCCGACTGGCTGAAGGATAACGATTACCTCCTGCACGGACACAGGCCTCCCATGCCGTCCTTCCGAGCCTGCTTCAAGAGCATCTTCCGAATACACACCGAGACGGGCAACATCTGGACGCACTTGCTAGGTGACTGGGAGGGTTTGGTAGCCCTGGGGCTCGGCCCGTATGCATGAGGGTGGCCTTTTACAGCCAGGACTTGCTTGGTGCTGGGGTCCTCTCCGTGCCTGGGCATCCCTTTGAGGATCACATACCCCTGCCTGGTTCTGTGCACGCAGGCAGCTGCGCCATGAGGTGCGCGAGAGCTCCCGGAGCCCCTTGGGTGATGGGAGACCAGGGCACTTCGGCACGGCAGGGCCCCCGGGCTGGCCTCAGCGACCGTTTGTGGCTTTGCCGACGCTCCGCAAGAGTGGGATGGAGAAATGTGCCCTGGCAAGGCAGGAAAGCCTGGGAGCGCTTTCCTCTGAAACCCAGGGACGGGCCAGGGGCTCTGCACCCTGCGCTGACCATGCCCTTGCCCCCGGCTCCGCTTGTCTGCGGTAACGACAGCCTCGGCCAACGGCCCACTGCCAGGCCAGCCCCGGGTGCGACTGAGCACCTCCAGGTGCGCTGCGAGCAGGATACGTCCCAGGGCCCGCCTCGCAGAGCAGAGCCAGGGCCGCGTGTCTCCTGGCTCTTTGGTGAATTCATTCATGTGCTCCTGCCACAACTGCCTGACTGCCCGTTTGCTGTGTTCCCCGCAGGTTTTGTCTTGTTCCTCTGCTTGGGGATCCTGACCATGCTGCGGCCCAACATGTATTTCATGGCTCCTCTCCAGGAGAAGGTGGTATTCGGGATGTTCTTCCTGGGAGCGGTGCTGTGCCTCAGCTTCTCCTGGCTTTTCCACACTGTCTACTGTCACTCAGAGAAGGTCTCGCGGACTTTTTCGAAGTGAGTCAGCACGAGTGCGGTTGTGTGGTCTGATAGGAGGTTGTGAGTTCTCACAGCGCTTCCTCTTGGAAAGCGCTGCGTTCCCAAATGTTTTATCCTTGGGGGAAGGGAGTGTTCACCGAATCCAGCGTGGAGTTGAGAGGGAACCGCAGCTGGGTCCTGGAGGGCTCTGCCCTGTGCCTGAGCACCTTAAATCCACCGGCTCAAATGCCCTCGGGTGGATGATAAAGACAGGGACCCTGGGAACCTGCAGCTCCCGAGGGAACAGCCTCTGTGCCCCTCGTAGCAGTGAATTGAGGAGGGGTCTCGGTCTCACTGGGCAGCCACGGGACACAGCGGTTTGGCAGTTTCCAGTTTACTGGATGCTTTCGAAAACTCTGGTTTGGATCCAATTTGGACTGAAACCAAATTGAAAGAAACAAAACCAACAGGATTCCCGGCAAAGTGGAAAGGCTGGGCAGTGGCCGCTGCCTCTCCCGAGGTCGGTGCGCGGGCTGCTCTTAGAGTTAAGCTCACATCAGCCCTCGTGGCACAGGCAGGGCAGCAGCAAGGCTTTCAAATAAGATCTTGCTCACGCCAGTCTGTCAAAGGCATTTACTTGGGTGCTGCTTGCTGGGAAATCCTGCCAATCTCCTTTGCACAAACCCCAGAGATCCCGCGGGCTCGCGTCTGCAGAACAAACCGTGCCGCCGTGCCCTCAACAGAAATGTCCTCGCGTACCGGGGAAGGCACTTGCCACGGCCGCGGGGGTGATGCAAGCGGCTGCGTTTTGGTGGTGAAATGGTTCCTGGATCGATAGATCGAAAGCACTTTACAGCGGCGGAGAATAGTCAAATCCATACGTGCAAGGACTCGCGCCCGCCCCGTCCTGTCATGGTGGTTTGAGCGCACGGCCCCTCTCGTATCCAGCCAGCTCCCGTTCATCCTCTGCGCTCCTGCCGAGCTCTGCTGGCATCCCCAGAAGCCGCGTACGTGCCCAGGCCCTTTCTCCTCTCCCAAATCACACTGAGGAGACCCGAGATCCTCCCCTCTCCGGACACTCAGCTTCACCTGCGGGGCCGTGGCCGTCTGTCCGGCCGTGATGACTCCGTTTGGGTGCAGACAGGCTGGAGGGTACCGACACACCGTTACCAAGAGGACACAAGGAGGGGGGTGGATTTTGGGGCTCACCTGTGACTCCCTGTCATTGCACCCCGGCTGCAGGTTGGATTATTCAGGAATTGCACTGCTGATCATGGGGAGCTTTGTCCCGTGGCTCTACTATTCGTTCTACTGCTCCCCGCAGCCAAGACTCATCTACCTCTCCATCGTCTGTGTCCTGGGCATCTCTGCCATCATCGTTGCTCAGTGGGACCGGTTTGCCACCCCCAAGCACAGGCAGACAAGAGCAGGTAGGAGTTCTTCCTCCTCACCCCGAGTCCCCAGCCCCAGGAGGGAGCTCGGGAGGGCTTCAGGGAGGCACTTTGGGAAGATCCCATTTTGGGATGCTCTTCCCGTTTGGGAAGAGCTCTCAGCATCTGCAGAATTAATTCCCCCCGAGCACCACACCACCCTGCAGCAGCTCCTGGCAGGGAGAAGTCTCCTTCCTCCTCTCGCTGTGCTGGGGATTTAGATCCTCCACTGAGCAGGGCCCGAGCTCCGCCTGGCACTCGGCAAGCCTGAGGTTTGGAGCAGAGACAGCGTTTAAAAATAGCCTTGTAAGTGGCGGCCGGGTGGCCTGGTGCTGTGCCACGCGAAGCCGCCTCCTCCGGCAAGCAGTTTGGCAGCGTGAACCTGCAGCTCAGGCAGAGGAGGAAGAGGTTCCCTCGTCTGTCCCTTGCCAGTTACACGCTGGCTCGTACCTGCCTTCCTGGAGGCCGCAGGGTGAGGCTGCCTCCCGCCCGCTCCGCGCTCACACCCTGTCTTGCCCCCGCTGCAGCCTCTGCAGATTAAATCGGCCTCACTGAGCACCAGTGAGCGTGGAGAAACGGCTCTGCCCGCCCTTGCCTCCCCGGGGGGCTCCTGCAGCAAAAAGTCTCTCGCAGCGGCGTCCTAGCTACGTGACGAGAGACGATGCTGAGCTGGAGGCCGGGCAGCACCGCTGGCGCGTGACCCACGAGACACCCTCAGACGAGGGCAGGGGACAGGGCGGGACTGGCAGCCCCACTGCTCCCCCGCGGCAGCGCTGGTGCTGCCGCGCTGGCAGAGATCCCAGCTGCCTGCTCTCGGAGAGGCCGGCTGTGCTCCCCCGGTGCGAAGCGAGATCCTGCTGTGAGTACAAGCCACAGCCTCTCTGCGCTGGTGTCTCGCTGCGGTGCCGTTTGCTCTCTGCCAAACTAATTAGATGCCAGAGCTGCAAATTTCAGCGCTGCTAATTAGCACCTTCCCCTTGAGCTCCAAGCAGCTTCCCCGAACAAATAACTGGCAAAGCCTCTCCTCGAAGGGCTGGCTGGGGCTGCTGCGTTCCTCGTGCCTCTGAGGCTTCGGTGCGATCCGAAGGGCTGGCACCTTCCAAAAGAGCCGTTCCCGTAGGCAGGAGCGGGAGCTACCGCAGCCCTGCCGCTGTTCGGAGAACGCGTGTCTGCACGGCGAGCTCTGCCCAGTGAGCACTGGGGTCAGCGCTGGTTTTGACCGGAACGTGGAGCTGTAGATCACTCGCTTTGTGAAGGATAAGTGCCGTGGGGGTTGGATAATCCAGGACTGAGGGAGGAAGAGCTGCCGGTGCCTCCAGGAGCTTCCCTTTGCGCAGGGCGAGGGTGCGAAGGGAGCTGGCGGGGAGCAGCAGCGTCCCATCCACGCCACGCTCCCGTTTGCTGATCTCTCCGCCGCAGGCGTCTTTCTGGGGCTGGGGCTGAGCGGTGTGGTGCCCACCATGCACTTCACCATCGCCGAAGGGTTCGTCAAAGCCACCACCGTCGGCCAGATGGGCTGGTTCTTCCTCATGGCCGTGATGTACATCACGGGCGCGGGGCTGTACGCCGCCCGCATACCCGAGCGCTTCTTCCCGGGCAAGTTCGACATCTGGGTGAGTGCGGGGCCGAGTCGGTGAGCGGGGCACTTTGGGGGGCAGCTGCAAGGCTGGGGAGGAGGGGAGCGAAGGCCGTGAACTCCGAGATGAGGAGGAGGTGGCTGGGGGTGTCCTGGTGCGCCCCAGCGCACGCGCTGGCAGCCAGACCTGGAACGGCCGCTGCGAGCAGGCAGGGCAGGCTGAAGTCCAGGGTGGAAAACTCTGCCTGGGAGCAATGAGGGGGAAAAAGCGGAGCTCAGGGGACAGGCCCGGGGTGGTGCAGAAGCAACGAGGAGGAGGAGGAAGAGGAGGAGGTGTTCCCGATGTTGCTTTGTCCCCTTTGGTCTGGTCTAAAGGGCTTTTTCGCTTCTCCGCAGTTTCAGTCGCATCAGATCTTCCACGTGCTTGTGGTGGCCGCGGCCTTCGTCCACTTCTACGGGGTGTCGAACCTGCAGGAGTTTCGCTACGGACTCGAAGGGGGGTGCACAGACGACTCTCTCCTCTGAGGGCGCCTGATTTTAGTACAAGCTTCCTAAGTGCTTTTTAAACTCTGTCTTTGCTAAAATCAAAGGAAGACTCAAAACTGTTTGGGGTTGTTGGTTGGTTTGGTTTGGTTTTTTTTTTTTTAAGGAAAAAAAAAAAAAAGAAACAGAAAATTCTTTAGCAAAGTTGTTGACCAAATCCTCACCCCCCTTCCCCACGCGCTTCGCTGGGGCTGAGGCGAGGCGACGCGGGCCCCGGCAGCCAGCCCTGCTGCGCTCTCACAGCCTCGCCTCCTCCAGACAGCGTTTTAGCTGCACCGGGGTCGTCTGACCTCCCCAGGCATGCCGATTTCCGAAAGCAAAGGGTGCGGGTACCCCGCTCCCGGCACAGCCGAGCACCCCCTTCCCGAGCTGACCACCGGAGCGAGCAGAGTCACGCACTACCAGGCCCAGGGCCAGAGATTTTTGCATATCCCTCGCAGCAGAGCCGCCTTGCTGGGGGCAGCTCTGCGGCCCCCAGCGCTGCTGCCCAGGGCACAGGCACAGATTCATGTAATTTAAGTTTTAATTGTCTTTTTTTTTCCTGTTTGTTTGTTTGTTTTTCCTTGACAAAGTAATGTAAACATGAGAGAATATTTAATATTTAATACTAAGCTTTAAAAAAAGACTTGCTGCCACCGCAGTGTACTCAGCTCCCTCGCTGTCTGTGGTAGTAAAGGAAGGACAGTGTGTTAGGGGAATGTAGAGCTGCTGTAGCCGATTGAAATAAAAAGGTCTAGTTCAGTGTCGCGCTGCTGGTGTCTGTCTCGTGGTTTGGTTTTTTTTGGTTTTTTTTTTGGGGTGGGCATAGAGAAGTTACTCGGGGTGTCCCTCAAAGGCACAGGCACCCGTGAGGTGCAGCGGGATCCCTCCTGCTGTGGCAGCGAGTCAGGACAGCCCCAACGGCAGAAATAAACCGCAGGAAGTTCTTGGGTGTTGCGGCGATGACAGGGAGGAAACCCGCTGGAGAGCAGGACCTGCTGCCTTCCCTCCTGGGATCAGCACGGAAAAGGGGTCGGAAAAGGGGAGTGAGGGACAACACCCGAAACCAGAGGCTCCCCCTCAGTAGAAGTGTGTGAGGGTGAGCGTCCAGCGCAGGCGGTCGAGGGGGATTAGAGGGGAAGCGCTGAGCTGAGCACAGCTCCTCTCGGGCAGCTGAAGCCCGTTACCTTACAGAGGAGTCAGCGCCTGGCAGGGCCACCACAGCCCCTGGGCCACAGCCCGTCACTGGTGGCATGTGTCCCTGCTGTCCCTGCTCTCCCTGGTGGGCGGGGAGTCGCCGCTGCTGCAGGGAAGGGTCGCGCAGTGGCCCCTTTTTTGAGCTGTTTGGATGTGGCCTGGCTTTGGGGCCTGCAAAGGCAGGGCCTGGCTGGAGCCCCCAGGGTGGGAGCAGCAGGTTCCCCTGTTCCACCGGGCCCCCGCATCCCAGCCTGGCCAGAGGCTGCTCCCAGTCAAAGCACTGAGCGGTCACCCAAGCGCCCCAGGCTGCTGCTTAAATAAGGACCAGGAGATGACTCGCCCGAGTATCTCGGCTCCCAGCAAACCCCTACGGACAGCTCAGCGGTGCAAGGGCTGGGCTGGAGAACGAAACCCTGGAGCTACACGCAGATTCAAACAGCACCTGAGTGCTCTGATCCTATATAAAGAGTACAGGAAAACATCTGGTGATTAATGCGCAGATTTGGATACCCAGGGGAGGCTCCGCAGCTGATGAGAGCTGAGTGTGATTCTCTCTCAAATACCAGAGACTCACCCACTCCCCTACGGCTGGGGTCTCAACCGGGACCAGGAGAGCGCACTGCCCAAGTGACGCAAATCAAGAAAATCATCTTGACAATGCGCCTGAGGAACCAGCTAAGCGACAAAGCAAGACGAGCCTTCACAAACACACCGTGCTTTTGTGCTTAAGGTTTTTGTAAATCACACACCAGCAGCAGCTATATGAAACACCGAGGTACCAGAGACGCAAGCCCCGGCAGTCCTGGAGCTGTTCTAGGACAGGCAGGGGGGTGGAAACAGGAAAATGTCACTTTTACAGGATGACAGGACATAGACCTTCAGGATCTCGCACTTGCACGCACGCTTCACACAATCGTAATTCACCCGTTTGTCAACCATGACTGTGCCCGCTTCCATCTTATTTTCATCCTCTCCTCCTGCTACACGGGTCTGACTTGGTTTCCTGACAGAACGCAGAGATCACGCTCCTTCCTGGGCAGAGGAAAAGCCACGAAGCGGCTCAGATAACATTACTCAAGTCTTTTTGAATACGGATGTTCGATCAGGAACTGCTAGCAAGCAATAGTATCAACTAGTATTAACAACAGAAAACCTCACTGGGTATGACTTTTTTTAACTGCTGACAAAAGGGAACATGCCTCTACAATTGGAGTTTTAAGAACAAAAACACGGAGCAGATGTTTTAATTGTGCTTAGGACTGGATCCGAGGTGACAAGGCAAGAGGCTGCACTGGCAGCGGGTGTGCAGGTGCAACGCTTCCCCCTCCAGCCCCACAGGCTGTTTTCCATTTGTGTTTTCTGTTCGGGGCTCCTACACACGTCTCGCTGCAGTTCTAGGAGGGGAAGCTCGCTGTCGTGTTCCCTCTCGAGCCTGCTGCGAAAGCCAGAGCAAGCAGCAGCAGAGGTGAAGGATTAGTTTGCTGCCACCTCTTGCTAAAAGGGGCTCAAAGCCTTGCAGGTCTAGGGGAAGGCGGAGGTATGCTGCAGCCTGCGGATCCACATAAGGCAGATTCTGCTTTAACCAAACAACTTAGGCTGCACGGCGGTAGCGTAGAAAACAAAGAACAGCAGTGAAATACATATTGCTGGAAGTAATTTTCACTGGCTTGCACATTCTCCCAATAATATTCACTTTAGGAATGTAAAACTGCGTGTAGATGAATTATTTTCCTTAAGCTGAAATATGTGTAGCAACCTAAATCCGACGGGGAAGTGGCTAAATTCCAGCTGCGTTCACTGCGGATGGTCAACGCCACATCCCGGAGAAGACTCCAAAGACTTTTGTTTCAGTCCATGTCCAAAGGATGACAAGACTCCATTTGGTCCTTGTCTTAACTCTCCATGTATTCTATCAGACATGTATTAAACATTACAACAATGGAATCTATCATGAATAAATAGATTTGTCATCTTCTAAAAGTTCTCCTGTGCAGCTTTACACTGAAAAGCGCTGAAGGTCCTCTCGGCATGGTTTGTGTAAGAGACTACCACTGGTGTAAAGACATACCGCACCTCGGTCCTCCAGCGTTTTAAATTACAGCTCGGGGACAATACGAACTAGGAGAGTGAGGACGATCACTGGTATTGTCTGTAGTCGCCAAATGGAGAGGGCTGCAACTGGGAGGGGTCATCTGAAAACTGAGGGCCTGCGAATAAGGCAAGAGAAAAAAAGGCAAATAATAAATACCAAAAGACAAGAGATTTCTTCCTACTAACAGCATGAAACACACTCACAGAATTTTTAATATAAATCCCCTCTAAAATTAATGAAGCCAATAACAAGACTTTACATTTGGGGTTTTTTTTTCATTCAAAGGAGTTCAAGAGCTTTCTGCACTGACGAGACCCTCGGTGCAATAAGGACCGTATTTTTATCTCCTGTATTAATGGGGAAATGAATCAGAGCAGCAAGAGGGAAACATTTGCAGTCACCTAAAGGAGCTGGAAACCGATGCCTTATTGCCCTTCAGTTGAACTTAGCCACTCGGTAAAGGTTTACCCACAGTAACTTGCCTGACAATAAAGCAAGCCAGTGAAACGGAACAAATCATTGTGGAGTCGGCTTCCCGACTCCTCTTACTGATGTCCTCTGGAGGGAAGGAATACGTTTAGTGTATGCCAATTTTAGAGAGAATAAATTGTAACAGACAGATGATACCCTTTCTCTAAAGCAGATGAATTTTAAAATGTCTTTGTGTTAAGAACAGAAATTGTTATAATTTAGATTCAATAAAGAACATCAGTGAACAAACCTGAGAGAGGAGGCCTCTCAGGAATTAGTGGCTTGCTACTGATCCTTACAGCACTAGCGTTTTTGGCTGTATTCGTCCCAAAATATGGTGGGTATTAAGTATTTCAGTATTAAGTATTTAAGTATTAAGTATTTAAGTATATGGAGGTATTAAGTATTTTGCACAGGCAAGTATTGACACAAATGGTTACCGACTCGGCTAACTGACACCTCAGCTCGCATTTTACTTAGGAAAAAAAAATGGGGGGAATCTAGTTTTTGAAGCAGTTCAGAAAAAAAAAAAAGCTGCTGCCACCACCCCCCTCTTTGAAATCTTTTATCCATATCCGCCTGCTGACCTTTATCACCTCATTTAAACCAGGGTTGCCCGCACATTCGCACACAGACCGTAGCCAGCCTGCCAGCACCAGCCCTCTTGCCCACAACTTGCTGCTCGCTATTCACTCAAACCCATCATGTCACCCAGCACTGACTAAAATGCTGCTGCCACCACCTGACGGGTTGTGTGGCTGCATCAGGGGACGGGGCAGAAGACAAGGGCAGCAGGGACGTCCCTGCTCTCAGCCATGCAGCCTCCGGTCGCCCAGTGGGAAGGAGCTGAGGATACTCTTGTCTCATCAGCGTGCGGCTCCTTCTTGACTTTCTACAGCCTTAGAACCTGGCAATCGGCAGAGTAGATTTACTCTGTGATAAGACTGATGACTGGAAGAGGTAAATTAGCAAAGAGTGCACTATAAAAGCCATAGTCTGATGGCTCCTTACCATTTGGAAACTGTGTGGAGGCAAATCTTGTTAACAGAATACCAGCTCCTTCAATTAAAGCTAGGAGAATTCCTCCCATCGCAGCAGATCCGACCATGGCAACAGGTCCATCTAAAAATAAAAAAGCACAAAACAACGCTTTTTACTTCTTTGGTGCATTACTTTGCATATTACAGCTCTCTTTCTTTAGTTATAATCTCTCCTATAAGCAGACTCAGGAGCAGCAATTTTGCATCCATGAAGCCTCATTAGCATCACCAAAAAAAGGATAATTACTGGGCAACTCTCCCCCTCTTCCTCAAGGAAACAAAGGAACACCGGTAATGTTTGAGAACATAATTATTACTTTCATAAGCACAGGACAAAAGTGTCAGATTATCTTTCAATTTCTCTGAGAAAGTAAATTCCAATTTGGGTATCACAGACTGTTCGCTATAACGATGAGAACTGTGCATTTAGAGTACAGAAGTTTTTCAACTGATATCCTCAGTTTCTTACTTCTTGCAGCTAATATGGCTCCAGTCAGGGCTCCGCTTGTGATTGAATTCCACGGATCTTCTTTCCCTCTCATTCTGACCATACTGCAGTCAATCATGGAGAAGAGACCTCCCCAGACAGCAAAGCTACCTGTTTAAAAAGAAAAAAAAACCAAAACCAGTTTAGAGAAAGCAGCAAACCAGCCACGCTGCAGCCACACAATCAAGAGATGGTGTAGTATTAGCGTGCTTGCTTTCATACGTGGAAGTGTATTCAAACACACAAAGAACCAAACATAGGTTAAAATCAATACCGAGGAAAAAAAATCTCAGCTTGCCAGGTGACAAACGTATTACACATACACACATTTTATATATAACCTCACTAATTTATACTTCATGACAGAAAGCTTATCAAACAGTGATTATAATGGAACTTCTATCCTAATAAAGCCAGATCAGCTCAGGGAACTTTCATATTTTTCACTTTTTAACCATATTTCCTCATAGAGAATGATGCAGAGGAATTTTGCACCTTATCCTAATCCTGCTCCTGGCATCTCAGAAGATGGGTACCGGTCGGTACTGTACGGCAGATGCAAAGAGACTGCAAGTTTTCAGAATGCAAATTCTGAAGTCTTTTAACAATAAAGTGTATTAGAAATTAAAATAAATATTGATCTCCAGACTCATTTGGGGAAAACTCACTATTTAGAAGTTCAGCCCTCCTTAATTTGAGGTGTCTTAACGCTTTATACCAGCTAAAAACCAGGAGGTGCCTCTCCCAGACACCACAGGCTGCAGCCACAAAGCCTTTTCAGCCCCTGGCCCCGATTTCTTTAAGTAGTTCTGCTGCGGCCAACGTTTCCCCGCTCAGCACCACTCTCCCGCTTTCTCCTTCTGTAATGTATTAATTCAATTTGCCTGTCAGGACGGCATAACGGCACAGCACAGCGCGTGACCACAGCGTGACCTTTAAGAGGTCACGGCGTCACTTCGACTCGAGTTGCGGTTTTGTGATTTTTACACTTTTATGCACAAAATTCACTTCACAAAAATGACTGAAATTTACCTAGCTGACCCCAGGGGAACAGTCTGAAATCCTACCCAGACCCACCCATGCGCTTCATTGTTTCTCCAAGTTTGAATATTTCTTTTAATGAGTCAATTTGGTTTATTTTAAAACCCTGCACACAACGCACAGGCTCCCAGGCAGCTCTGCACAGAGCTGGTTAAAATATGACAAAATTATTAACCCTGGCTTATCACTCCATGAACACAAGCATGTTTCCTCCATACCAAACTAATTCTGGATGTATCAGAAGCATATTTACTCATTGCTTGGACTAACAAACCCCGCTGAAACACAGCTGGCCCACAGCACACGTGTCACTGCGCTTGTACCACGTTAGATTCCCAAACTTGGTTATCTACCAACAGTCAATCGACTGCGACAACAATACAAAGTTAATTACCTCCCAGTTGCGGAGCTCTTGTTTTAATAGCTGTCAAACTTCCCCGCAGCCGGTGGTTTACACCCTACAATAAAAGAGAAAGGACAGTTAAAATAAGAGAGCGAAGTCCTCCAGCCAATCTGACTGTATATAGCAAAAACTTGCCACAGGCCCAACCTATTTCTAAGCACCCTCAGCAGCTGTGATCAGGAGCTGACAGAAATTGCATTTTACACATACTTTAGCATTTATCACTCCCTTGTAATATACCTGTCAACTACAGAAATGAATTACAGCCATCAGGCATTAAGCAATTTGAGTTCAAAGTTTGTTTGAGTGTCCTAGTGGGGATTGAACGAGACATTTAAAGTAACGCTTTTAGCAAGAGAAGCATGTTTATTTTTCACGTGTATCATTTCTTTGCTCCTATCTGATGCCCGGTCACTTGACACGGTTTGCACACAGGACACCAGAGGAGCAAACAGCAGCACCAGGTGCAGGTGACTGCAGGGAGGAGACTCTGTCCACGGAGAACAGGGAAATCCACCCAGAGGAAGAGTGCCACGGGGCTGCGTTAGAGGAAAACTGCATGCCTTTATTACATTTCCATCAGTATTTTATCTATTTTAGTACAGCCACCTCAACCCTGTTGCAGACACCCACACACCAGGAGCAGTGTGCTCAGCTGGCAGCAGCAATCTTCCTAGTTGTCCCAAATTTAGTCATTTCTGCTGGTCAGGTGGAGTATTTAGCCCTCGTCTCACCAGCCCAGCCTCAGTAGCTAAGAGAAGCAAGCAATTCAGCTTCTAAATGTAGTGCTGAGCCTTCCAGAGTCTAACACTAAACGTGTCATCCAGGACCCCACAGAATTATGACTACGTGTTTCCCCCCTGCTTTAAGAAGATTTAAAGAACATACACCCAAGTTTTATTTCTGATACAAGTGCTCAGAAGTGTGGACAGGTTTATTTAATAAGCCGTAAGCAAAATTAAGAATGTAGTTAAGCATATGCTGCTTTTCAAGTTAAGCGCCTGCAGGATCTGACTAGTTTGGAAACAGTTATTTAGTTACAAAACTTACCTCAAACTGACGGCTTATGAAGAAATTTTAGGCAAACGAATTGTCACATAGTAACACCAAAAACCACTCAACAAAAACCCCTTTCATGTGAAGCCAGGGAAATGTTTTCAAACAAATGTTCAAGTAGAAATAGGATCTTATTTTATCAAATGTCTCTACAACAGGTTTATAGCAAAAATTTCACAGCAGAAATCCTGAAAGTGGAAACATCTTAAATGTCTTGTATTGGCTAAACTTTAACTTTCATGTTCACGCACACTTCTGCGTTTAAACAGAACCTGACCATCAAAAAAAAAAAACAGTTAATAAAAAAATGTTAATAATTAAATAAGAGATTAAAGAAAATAATACCCCCTAACATAAATCTGAAGGAGAAAAAGATTCTTCCTTTGAGTTTTTCCATTTCTTAAAAGAAAGGGAGAGGGGTAGGCCAGAAGAGGAAGAACAGCCCAGGCTTCACATCTTTACGTGCAGACAGACCCAAAGGCAGAAGATCAGCAGAGACGGACATATTCTGCTGCGCCCTCCACTTCCCCATCCTGAGGAAGGAGACGCTCAGCAAGGGAGGGCAGCTGGCTGTCAGTGCCCCACTGCTGCCATCAGATCAAGCAGGGAAAGCAGAACTTTTACCCAGAAAGATGAAGGACCCATCTGGATCCTGAGCCGGTCACCAGATGTAGCCTCCTGGTTTGTATTAACGACACGCAGGCCATTAATCAGTCCCACTCACTGCACAGGGATTTCTTCTCCTTTACCTTTGGCTGGCCAGATTCACGGCTGGCGGACAGAGAAAGCAGGACTGCACTCTGAATGCACTCTCAAATGATTTTACTTACCACTGGGGAATTTCTGAACCCCTTGATAGCTTGGAAAATGCCACCTCCTATCGCTCCCATCGTGAAAGCACCTCCGCAGTCATCTACTATCCTCCAGGGACTGTGAAGAAAAATAAAGATGAAAATACTGAATTCCATCATGTTAAACCGTGCAAGTAACTGTAATGGATCCACCACTCATACATCGAGTACAACTGGAGAGAAAATCAAGGCTGCCAGCTGTATTGTCTCACACCCAGCTTGCTGAACAGGCATCAACAAAACACAGAGATAGGTAATATTACAGCAAAAGAAACTCGACTTTTGTCGAGAGTCTACCAACCCTCCTCCCTAGAGTGGCAAGTATCAAATATACAGAAGAATTGCCCAAACTCCTCACACAAGGCAGAAAGGCCTATTTCCAGCATGGAAAACTGCAGAATTCCAGCTCTGCCCTACTTATGGAGTGTAAAGAGCTTTAAATTTATTGTTCTCATTTTCATCTCAACCTACAGAAACTTAGGTGGCAAATTCAATGAGACTCAGCTCCCAGCTGGCATAAAACCCCACTTTCCTGAATTACTCACGCTTTTCATTAGCTCTGGTTATTTAAATGAGAGACTTCAAAGTCATCTTTTGTTAAACTGAAAAGGTTTTTCCTGATGCATCCTGGATCTTTGAAGTTCATTCAAACAAAACACAGATCTAGTCAGAGGTCCAGAAGGTCACGATTCCTGCCTCCAAAAACACTGAGTGTCAAATGTTTCCGACCAGAGATCAAAAGCTCTGCCACAGACAGCACCTTCCTCGCAGCAAATGCTTAACACCAGTGAGATGAGCTTTAATTTGGGGCTCAAAACCGCTGCCGAGCACTAGAGCCTTGTAACTCTCTGCCACTAAACTGAATTCCTAAACCAGGTGAGCACTAACCTGCTATTAACCTTTGTGGCCACTGCTGGTAATTTTGAAGCATAAAATAACAAAGTTATTTTGTTTCTTTCATCTCATATCAGAATCTTACAGCAGAAGCCAAGCACTCGGATGATTATAACTCCTGCACTGTCAATAATCAGAAAACCTAGCAAAAACCAGACTACAACACCACGCGGGGTCACAAAACTGAACACTACGGCAAGCTCGGTGTTCGCGTTAGCAAACCACAGATAGGAGCATCGATGCGCATTTCCGATTTCTCTCTGAATTTCACGTTTCTGTTCTTGAGGACTCCCTACAGCATCCAGCTCCTGCACATGAGAAGACATCTTCAGTGATCCGCTTTGAATCTGCCACTTTTCTACTTCACAGAGTATGCTAATGCTCTTCTGCCGTAAGGAGTGACAAACATCGTCGCTCTTCCCCAGAGCCCTCCCTGCACCACATATTTTGTCACGAGGGTTTTTTTTTTCTTCCTGCAAAAAATTCCAAAATTTGCGGTCCCTCCTCCTACACGTTCTCCCAGCCTGCTCACTTTCATGACCTATTTCTGAATCTCTCCCTACCTCCGCAGTCACTTTAATGAGAGAGTGTGGCCAGCTCTGCCTCTAAACGAAGGCAAATTGCTTGTTTGCACATGTGGCACCGTTCGCTTGCTTTGCTTTTGCACCTTGGCATCACTCGGCTGTTCCGAATGCACCAGGACCCCGCCCAAATGTCACCACTGATCTACCCCAGTGACAGCAACATCCAGGTCCCAAACCCACGCTGATTCAGAACACAGGGGAAGGATCGTACATTATCCCACCACGCATCGCCCTTCTTTTTTACTGCTCTGCCTGTAACGTGCTTTCATCTCATACTCCTTACAAACCCCCTCTAGCTTTGACTAAATTAAATAATTTAGCCCCATTTCACATTTTATTTTCCTTCCCCTATTTCCTGCATCTAACGATCAGGAAAAGGTTACAGACACGCTGTTGTCAGAGATGCCAAGATGAAAAGAGACTCAGTCTTTCTTCTCAGGGTTTTTTTTGTTGTTTTGTTCTCCACGTCTCCTGTCCACATTTTGATCTACTCTGTTATGAATAAAACATCTCATCACAAATCTCTTCCTTCGTTAGCTTGCTAACAGTGATCTTACTAAAAGGCTTTCTGGAAATCTAAATAGATTATGTAAAGTGGTCTTCCTTTACCCACAAGGTCAAAGAATTCCAATTTAGCAAATCATGACTGTTCTTTACAGAAGCTTCGTTAATTAGACCCCAATCATGGAACGCTTTCCTAGATTTTTTTCATCTTTAACCCTACTTCAGATGTCAAGCTCATTAGCTGTTACCTTTGGGGTTCTTAATTTTCCTTTTAAACTACCCTCCAAGCCTCCGCAGGAGCAGCTTTTAAACGAGAATACGTCTTTGATACCAGCACAGCCATTTCCTATGTCAGCTCCTTTGAACAGCGTGCATCTGAAAGCCAACACAAAACACCCCACAGTCCCTGGCAGGGCTTGACCTCAGCGGAGGAGAGAATTGGAAGAGAATAGGAGAGATTACTCCATTATTAATTTGGCACTTATCTACAACCTTAATGTTACTGTTAATTGCTTCCCTGACTTTAAGGGGACCCCTCCCAGTAGGGAAATGATGCGCTCACTGCTACACACAAGATAAGGTCGGATTCCTGCTCCCAATGGCAACCGAGATCACTTAGAGATGAGGAGAGCAAAGGCCAGGACTTTGCTTACGCCAGGGCCCCAGGGCAGCCACATACCAGCTCCACTGATCGGAGAGGCCGAGGATATCCCATGTCCCAGATATGCACCCAGAGGGAGCTGCGGTGGCTTACAGCGCTGTCTGGCTCGATAAACAGAGGAGAGGGTGGCAGGCAGGGCCAGCGGAGTGAGGAAAGCTGGCGGGTGCCTTGCCAGCTTCGACCGCCCGTGAGCTCTTAGAAGGGTGAAGCGTCCCTCCAAGCTCCACGGCTGCTCTTCTAACCGCCGATGAACCACGAGGATCAGAGGCCACCGCGCTTCAAATAAACAAAGCTGCCTTTTCTCAGCGCCAATGGTTCAGCAGGGGCCAGCCTGACATCAACTCTGCTGCAGAAGGGACAGCACTTCATCCTTGTTGTCGAACCGTCCTGACACGCCAGCATGAACAGCCTGACCTCTGCCTCCCCCGTCAGCCGTTCAGGCTGTTCCCAGCACAGAGACTACGCAACAGTCCGTGCTTCTAACGAAGGCGACCGTGATGCAAATTACAGCCAGGTCCTACAGCGTTACCTTCCAGCGAGGTCACACTGCTCCAGAAACAGCAACTCCCAGGGGGCTGAAATCCCCCCACGTCACTGCGGGGGGAGAGAGAGGTAACGGGGTGACCAGCAGAAAAATGGGACAAAAGAGTGCAGGGCCCCCGACAGCCCAGCAGCAAAACATCCCCATTGTGTGACCTTACTAAAGGGAGAATGAGATTACCTGGAGGCCACAGCATTCAATAAATAAAATTTATTTTGCTAACATCCCAAACTTTGTGCTGTAGAAAGGTGGAGCTGACATTTACAGAGAAACTTAAAACGTGGCAGCAGAGAATCGGCAAAGCTTTGGGAAAAGCTCTGTGAACAGTCACAGGCCTCTATTTGCAGAGGAGAGCAGAGCACTGCATACTTAATCCTGAGCCTAAGCTTTCACTTAAATGTTTCATTACTACAAATGAAATCTTTAAGTTGCAACCGACACGGCTGTGAACGTTTACAAAGACACTGCTGAAACGCGACGGGGTTCGCTCCCGCCTCACGGAAGCGGGGAAAGGAGAAAGGGGCAGAGTCACCGGGCGCCGAGGGGACGCCGAGGGGACACCCGGCCAGGGAGCCTGTTCCCAGGGGCTGCAGCCCCCAGAGGCCCAGGCGCGGCGCAGGCCGCAGGGCCTAGCCGCCACGCCGGTA